>AWWV01015289.1:0-72560 GCA_001974805.1 Corchorus capsularis | reverse complement strand
GAGAGAGAGAGAGAGAGATGGAAAAATGGAAGTGCAAGAGAAGGCTTGTCTTGATGCCAATTTGCCTTGGTGCCATATTACCTCAGACTGGCCTGTTGGGGTCACTCCCTATTTCCTCCCCTCCCCTCGTGCAGTTTCTTTCTCTCTCTCTCTCTCTCTCTCTCCATATCTTCTCTCTCAGATTTTTTTTTCCTGATTTTCTCGTTTTAACAATTAATTGAAAGAAATAAAAGACATTATGATTGACTGGGCATTTTATGAGAAATTGCACATTAGCATTGGCAGTTTACTCCACATCAACTTTGCTGCCAAGCAAGTTAGTGCATAGAGTGATTAACTAAATGGAATACAAGTTGAGAAACCTAATTGCAAATTTTATTCTCCAAAGACCAAATAATTGACTGTTGGGGCTAACCTTTTTATGGAGCATATATTCAGGATAGCAACTTGGGTGCAAATTACAAACTACTAATGTCAAGAAACATACTTCAAATTGATCTGCCCATAGGTGTGATTTGTACAAGTTTAATCATATCCATGAACTGTGCATGGGTATGATTTGTGTATAGGTGTGTGCATTCATGCCTGGGGGGGGGGGGTGTAAGGCATTGTCAAGGCACTTCAAAATTCAAAAATACATGCGTGTCATGGAGAAGGAAGAAATAGGAAAGGAGAGAACTGAATAGGAAAGAACTGTTCCTGGGCCAGGCACCTGAACTTTTGTCAACTGACTGTTAGAGACACTTTTCTGGTGTTTTTTTTCTGAACGTCCTATGTATCTAAGATGTGTCTTCATTCTAAAATTTGAGGTAAAGCAATGACTACGATTCACATAAATTACTACTATTATGAAATGATCAAATGTGTAGCGAAATTTCTACATTGTAGCATAATGTAATCTCACAACTTTTTTTTTTAACCATATACATGTCAGGACCACATTTCACTAGCATACACATTTTATAAACACATCAAATACTGCATATGGAAGGATTTCTTACTCATCTTTTTCTTGTCCATACTTTATCAGTGCTACATTTACTTTTAACCTTTAGAACAATGCATTATGAGCAGGTTGAGCTTGCTCTAAAGTACGAAGATCTTGAGCTTTTCATGAATGAAGCTCATCCCCAGTTTTCCTTAATGAAGGTGAGCAATGGAGATGCCTCTTTGTTTTTACCACCTAAATCATTTTTTGATGCTTATTAGATGGACTTCTATTTCATACGTTGCAGAGGGAAGTTGTTAAGTCTAGAAACAAAGATCTTGTTAAGCTTTTCGATTCAGGAGTTGGTGTGCATCATGCTGGTATGTTACGTGCTGATAGAGGGCTAACTGAGAGGCTTTTTTCTGATGGAATTCTTAAGGTAAAGCTGATAAACTTTTCCTTCCAGTCTGGTCCTTATGAATTTCATCTCACCAGTATTCATATGGTTGTGTCACTATCCATTTCAGGTGCTTGTTTGCACAGCTACTTTGGCCTGGGGTGTTAATCTGCCTGCTCACACTGTGGTCATCAAGGTTCGTGAATAGTTGCATAGCATATAATTTGATTTTCTTTACATGGACTACCTTTCATTGTTGCATCATCAGTACAAGTAATGTGTATAAATATTTTGGATTTCCCTAGTGAAACAAAGTGTAGCATGAACATCTTTGTCTGTTTGCGTCCCCCTTCTGAAATTTTGATGCTACTTACTTACTGGACATTGAGCTGGTTGTAGAAATTAAATATCCCCATCATAGTCACTTCTTTGACAGTTATTTCATTTAGGATTTTATAGTCTGGATGCTGATAGAAAAGAGTCACCTTTTTTTGTCATGCTTCCACTGAAAATTTAAAGCTAGCCTCCTTTTTCCTTTCACTCAGGTCACGATATTGTCTTTGACCTTGACAAATTGCCCTCTGGAACTTAAAAGGGCCTTTTTCTTCTTGGAGGTCAATCAGTGTTCTTTATCAAGCAGAGCGCAATAATAAATAAATCATGTTAATGCAGATGGATTGTAACAATGTTTATTTAAGATTCACTTTATACTGTTCTCAAAAAAGATTCACCTTATACCTGGTTTGAAAATAAGGAGACCTTGTTCTTTTTCAATTATTCTTCCAAAATTGCCTCCATATAGAGTCGAGACTAAAGAGAGGTGAATCTGTTCTATGCAACAGTTAAACTGAAAATATATTGGAAAAATTTATCTTTTGACTTTTTAATAACATCATTTCAGAACATCCAAGAAAGGAATCTAGACATTTAAACTGGGATGGCGCTAGTATATTATAATATATATACTGTAATAACCTTTTAGTTCAAGATGACTTGTTTATTTTTATCATCTTCTATGTTTATTTGTTTGGTATCATCTTCCAGGGTACTCAATTATATGATCCAAAAGCTGGTGGGTGGCGAGACCTTGGCATGCTCGATGTTATGCAGGCAAACTCTGTTTCCTCTAAGACATGAATTTGAAATGCGCTAATAGTACATTTTCTTTTCTTTTCTTTCTTTTTTTAAAATAAATTTCTGATAGTCTCATGATGTTTTTTTGTAGATATTTGGAAGGGCAGGTCGACCACAGTTCGACAAAAGTGGCGAGGGCATCATAATTACATCTCATGACAAACTAGCTCACTATCTACGATTGCTGACAAGTCAGCTTCCTATAGAGAGTCAGGTACTCACATGTAATATGATGAACTGGAGAATTTTAAAAATTTTATTTGATGTCTATGTACTTCTTCCTTATCTAAATTGGGAGAAGACCGTATTGTCCCTGGCATTAAAGAAGAGCACTAAATGTGGAGGTCATTGATATGATGTTTAGTGATTGTACCAAATAGTCAATCTGGTAATTGCAAATTGCACGTGCTTATAAACTGGTGTCATAACAAACAATTTTTACAGAGTAGGAGTCGATCTCTTAAATTTGAAGATAAATTTTTAACACTCATTTTTTTGTTTGTTTTTAATCTTTCTTTGATTGCAGTTTATTAGCTCGTTGAAAGATAATTTAAATGCAGAGGTGGCATTGGGTACTGTAACTAATGTGAAGGAGGCTTGTGCATGGCTTGGGTACACTTATTTATTTATTCGGATGAAGTTTAATCCACTGGCTTATGGCATTGGCTGGGAAGAGGTATCTAATGTTTTTTGTTACTTGAAAAGAGGGGGGAGGGATGTTTCATGACCAGTTTGGTATTGCATTTTGCTAAACATGCCTGATTATTAGAAAGTGCTTTTGAAGGGTGTGCCAGACTGCCTGTACATTGATTTTTTTTTCCTAGGCTATTGCTGATCCTACTTTGAGTTTTAAGCAAAGATCTCTAGTAATAGATGCTGCACGTGCACTAGACAAAGCTAAAATGATGCGTTTTGATGAGAAAAGTGGGAACTTCTATTGTACGGAGCTTGGTCGTATTGCAAGTCACTTCTACATTCAATATTCTAGTGTTGAAACTTACAATGAAATGCTGAGACGCCATATGAATGATAGTGAGGTAATTTGTTATGAACCCTATGCTTTTACGTATTTCCATCATTTTACTTGATGAAATTATTTCTCTCTCTCTCTCTCTCTCTCTCTCTCTTTATGGTTTTTGTTTCATTTCGTCTGCATATTTTCTCTATTGGAATGTTCTTATAATCTATAGTTTGCAAATTCAGGAATAAATCTTTAGTTGCGTGCAATAGTCTGATTATAATCAATCTTTTATATATAGGTATAGGTATATTGCAACTGTGATGCAGTTTCAAAAGTTGCTTGAGACTGAGGTTTCTTATATATAACTTATTCTTTTAATCTTTTGGTCACTCTGCTACTGCTATAGGTAATTGAAATGGTTGCCCATTCTTCTGAATTTGAAAACATTGTTGTTCGAGAAGAAGAGCAGAATGAACTAGAGATGCTGGCACGCACATCATGCCCTTTAGAAGTAAGGGGTGGTCCTTCCAACAAACATGGAAAAATTTCAATTCTCATTCAGGTGATTATTTCTTGTTTAGCAATCAATGTTCTATTAGGTGCTAAGTGAAACAATTTTCACAACTCATGTGGTGGTTAAACAATTTGCAGCTATACATATCACGTGGCTCAATTGATACTTTTTCATTAGTATCTGATGCTGCATATATAAGTGCTAGTTTGGCTCGTATCATGCGTGCTTTGTTTGAAATATGCTTGCGCAGAGGCTGGTCTGAGATGTCGTTATTCATGTTGGAGTATTGCAAGGCCGTGGATCGCCAAATTTGGCCTCATCATCATCCTCTCAGACAATTTGATAAGGATCTATCAGCAGAAGTTTGTCCTATAGACTATTCTAAATTGATTGCTCAATGGATTGATTCTAAATTTTATTCTGATTGTGCATCTTTATTGGTTTAGATATTGAGGAAGCTTGAAGAGCGAGGGGCTGACTTGGATCGCCTTCATGAGATGGAAGAAAAAGACATTGATGCTCTGATTCGTTATGCACCTGGAGGACGGGTACATCTCTTTCAACAGCATTGTTTGTCTAATCTTTTTCTTCTTAATGATTATTCATACTCTTTCTAACAATTTTCTTTCTGCTGGGGTAATGGAAGTTGGTTAAGCAATATTTAGGATATTTCCCTTGGATCCAGTTATCAGCAACTGTAAGTCCAATAACCAGGACTGTGTTAAAGGTAATTTGAATTGTTTCTTTTCATTCAGCATAAATTCTGAAGAAAAAGCTTGTAGATTGTAGTTTTCTGTTCAATAGTAGGGGTATCATATGAAAGTAAATTTAAATTTTCAGGTGGATTTGGTTATATCTCCTGACTTTATATGGAAAGATCGTTTTCATGGTGCTGCACAGCGATGGTGGATACTTGTTGAGGTGCTAACTAAGCCCTTTTCTTGTTACATTTCTAGAGCTGATCTCATTTCTTTCAGTTATTAAATGATAGGATCATGCAATTTCATTTTATTGACTACCATGAGTTTCTAAGAAGGATAAACTTAATGAATAAATTTAAGTTATTATATTTGATAGTTTAGGTGCTGTTTGTAATCTGTTAAATTTTAAGTTATTATATTTGATAGTTTAGGTGCTGTTTGTAATCTGTTAAATTTTAATGCATATGGAGTCTTATTTGACATTGCTCAATAATCTTGCATTATACTGTTTCGGTATGTGTGTCTTGGAATTACAAACATTTCTATGTCATGTCACATGCTGGCTTTCTAGGATTTTATATCAGTCATCAGCTTCATTTTCACTGAAATGATCTCTTACCTTAGCTAGCTATTGTTTCAACTGTTTACATATTTGTTGTAAACAAGTTATGGGTTTGTGCTCTCTTTTCCACTCTGAGTCAGACATTTATCTGCATTTTGGAGTTTTTGAACTTCTGATTAAATGGAATATATCTTGAATAGGACTCTGAGAATGACCACATCTACCACTCAGAACTTTTTACACTGACAAAGAAGATGGCTAAAGGAGAACCTCAGAAGCTTTCCTTTACTGTACCGATATTTGAACCTCATCCTCCTCAGTACTACATTCGTGCTGTTTCAGATTCTTGGTTGTATGCGGAGGCTTTCTACACCATATCATTCCAAAATCTAGCGCTGCCGGAGGTGCTCATTTATTCCTTCTGATTGTATCTGAAACATTTGATTGAGTTTGTTTTTGTCTTGTTTATTTATAGACAAAGCCTGTCTAATGTTGAGCTTTTGCTTATTCAGGCTCGTACTAGTCATACCGAGCTTCTTGATTTAAAGCCTCTGCCTGTGACTTCACTTGGCAACAGCACTTATGAGTCCTTGTATAGCTTTTCACATTTTAATCCAATACAAACACAGGTTTGCTTCATTCAACTAATTTTAGGTTTTGCTGATCGATGCCTTCCACTTCTAGCTTTTAATTATACTAATCTTATATTCAGGAATTATGTAATTTGTTTCTTTGGCTCCAACATGTTGCAGATCTTTCATGTCCTGTATCACACCGATAATAATGTTCTATTAGGAGCTCCTACTGGTAGTGGGAAAACAATTTCTGCTGAACTTGCGATGCTGCGCCTCTTCAATACTCAGCCTGATATGAAGGTATGAGTGTTAATTTTCTGACAACATTGTAAAGGAAACTGAGCAGAAATAGTGATAATAAGGAGAGGCAACTGTAAAAAAAGAAAACATAGTTTTCTGCTCTTGTTCCTGTTTCTGACTAGAAGGCAAATTCGAGGGAAGGTAAATAGTTTGTTAATTTATCACATTGATACCTTGCCAAATGAACAGTAAGTTATTTATTGGATTTGAGTACAACTGCAGCTAGAATATTCTGTCGTATGCAGTAGAAAGGCTCCTTTACAGCTACTAGATTGTGCTCTCTATCTATGCTTGTTTAGTAGTTGCATGGCACTTCTAATAGTTTAATAAGAAAATTTTCTGCATTTGTCAACTAGTTGAACTCTTGGTATTGATCTGTCTTCACCGTGTTCACGGTTTTTGGTGCTTCATATCCTGAAATTTGGTGACTGACTGCAGGTTATCTACATAGCACCTTTGAAGGCCATTGTACGGGAAAGGATGCATGATTGGAGGAAGCGTCTTGTCTCTCAGCTTGGGAAAAAGATGGTAATTTTACTATTTTCCATATGATTATATATTCACATGGTATGTACATTCTGCACATGCGTGCATATTTTCCATCATCTACTTGTATGGATGAAACTATCTATGTATATGCATATTTTAATACAATGGTCAAGTTGCTTTTCTTTATAAGTTATTGATTTTACCTTGCTGCTTTTTAAAGGTTGAAATGACTGGAGATTATACTCCAGATTTGATGGCCCTTTTGTCAGCTGATATAATCATATCTACTCCAGAGAAGTGGGATGGTATTAGTCGGAATTGGCATAGTAGAAGCTATGTCACAAAGGTTTCCTCAAAAATTTTCTTGTCATTTGTCCTTCTTAAGATAATTGAGCTATATGGCTGACTGGTTAAGTTATGATGGCTGAGGATCAATATTTTATATCCTATCAACAGGTTGGTCTTATGATATTGGATGAGATTCACTTACTGGGAGCTGATCGTGGACCCATTCTTGAGGTATATTGTCCTGTATCTACCACAATATCCTTCTTAATCCAGTTAGATTGTAATTAAAACAATATTCTGAAGACAGAGAGGAAGTATTGTCATCACAAGGAATAGAAAAGACAACAAAAGTAGCCAAGAAAATAAAAGTTTCAGTAGTCTGTCGTTTGACCCTCCATGGATTGATAGCATAGGGATTTATGAGAGGGAAAAAAAAAGATTAGGAGAATGCAACACTTTTTGCTTCTCAAACCCTAATCACACTGCACCCATAAACTCTCTACACCAAGAATACCTTATTAATAGAAGTAGGTTCTAGAATTGGTTGCCCTTGTTTCATTTTAAGGAGAGCAAAAGGCCCTAGAATCATAGGGTGTTCCCTGTAGTAAGTTGTAAACAAATCAATATGGCTACCTATTTTTATTCTGTCAATAATTTCTGTAATTGGCTTAGATGGTATGGGTTTTTCAAATACACTTACTCTGAAATGCTGAGCCGGACCTGGTAAAGGATATGGATTGTATTAAAAACCATGATAATGTTTTTAAATCGAGTCACAATACTCAAATGGTGGGTTGATCATGATGGGGAAATTCTTGGTAGACCTTGTTGAGCCCAACATGATTTGAAGATGCTAGGCCTTAATGTGGCTCTTTAATCTGCTGTTATCAATTCATGACGTCTTTGTAAATTGTAAATTTTATGCTTTTTATTCTTTGGATAGAATTCTGCAATTGGTATTATTTGAACTTGTAGAACACCTTCTCAGCTGTAGAGACTCATTTTTACAGGTAATTGTTTCAAGGATGAGGTACATTTCATCACAAACAGAGCGTGCAGTACGGTTTGTTGGCCTTTCAACAGCTTTGGCAAATGCCAGGTATGTATATTTATGTTTCGATTTTTAGAATCCCTTGCTTCCTATGTTCCACCTCAGTTTCTTGTTATATCCTTCTGCTAATACTTTTGCACATTCTTGGTTGTTTCTATGGGGTCCTGAAGCACAAGGAGATTTTACTTGTTGGTATCAATTAGGAGATTTTACTTTTGGATGTTGCATTGTCCTCCTATGAATGCTTGTAAATGTTGTTTATGTGGCAAATCAGAAGGGAAAAAAAGTTTCATGGAAAAACTATTTTCTTGAAACAAATATAGTGGTTCATACATCACAAAAGGCTGCATTAGGAACTTCTTTATTTCTGCTCGGAAGACCTGTAACTTTCTGCATTCATTTCGAGTTAAATGAAGATGAGCATCTATTTTTGTACACAGGTTAATCATTGTTATACCATATGACCTAGAATCAATTTTAGTTGAACTTGCAAACTGAGTAACCAAATTGTATTATGAACAAATTGATTTGGCCATGAAATTGGCTGTATTACTGAAAGAGGCCATAGAGTTATAATTTTTCAATTAGACACCTATACTAGTGACTAAAGTAACATGGAATGACCTTTTATAAAATCTTATAACTTCTAAAAAGATGCATTCTTAATGAATTAACTACTATTAGAGGAGAGTGCACAATTATGTATTTGATTTTACTTATTGGTTACCAGCAATAAACTTATGCATTGAGGAGGTATTGTGTGACAGTTTTGGTAAAGTCTGCCAAATTAGGTTTATGGCAGCTTGTGGCTATAAGGGTTAGTATTGGGGTTACAGGTCAACTAGTTTGATCCAATTATGACTAGATCACAAAGAATGTCCAGAGTTAAAGGAAAATTTTGGTTGGACTTTCAGGCAGCAAAAATTCCAGCGTAAAGTGCAGGGGTTAAGTCCTGCAAAACACTTGTGCCACTAAATGCTTAGAGGATTTGAGGCATTTACAGTTTCAAATTTTTTCAATGAGGTGTAATTGATTAATCTGTGATTAGTGTTGTTATATAGATACCAAGGTGTTTGCCTCATAAATTTAATAATTGCCGCTCTTTATTTTGGTGCACATGAGATGCATTATTATTTATTTGTTCATTTATTTATTTATTATTTCAGTGATTTGGCGGATTGGTTGGGTGTTGGTGAAACTGGACTCTTCAATTTTAAACCTAGTGTGAGGCCTGTACCTCTTGAAGTTCATATCCAGGCAAGTTCATGCATTGTTTCTAAAAGTTGTCTAACTATTCTGGTAAAAATAAAGGCAAAATGTAAAAGTACCTGGTTATGATTTTAGGTCATATTTGCAACAAAATGAGAGGATTTCCTCTTATAAGCACTTCTGAGATTTATTAATATGCAGGTGGCAGCATAAACATGTTGCTTGGTTGGTGCTTAAAGCTAAGTTTCTTTAGATGCTAAATTTTAAGTCAAGGTCAAAGATCTGGTCATGTGATAATGTTAGAGCTGCCAACTATTCTTAACTTCTAGCACTTCAGAGTACTTGGATAGAATAGATGACTAAAAGGGGCTTCTGTTGAGGCTGAAATTGAGTTAAACCTGTTGCAAAGAGTTGGTATTGGGTTGTCAAAATGTTTCGTTCTGCATGCTTAGATATTGGGCTTTCTCAAGTTAAAGCCTTAAAGGTGCTGAGCTTGATCTGGTAGTGTTTGGTTACCATGCTTGCAAGACGAGCTTGTTTAGCAATATGCCAATGACTTATTTGCAATTTATATATTATCATACACACACACGCGTGAATATGATTTTGTTTCTTTTATGATTCTGATTTGATAATTATTATGATGTTGATTTGCTCCTATCAGATTTTAGAATTGATTGGAGCCAAGTTTGAGCTTAAAGAATTAGCTTTTGAGTGTTTGAGTGGGATCCCGAGTTTCAAAGATTCTATATTTATCTAATGCTGAGTCTTAAATTGTGGCACAACTTTGCTTTATTTTACCTTTAGATTCAAGGTACCATGTGCTTGAATGACCATATATATCAATTGCCACCAATGTATTAAGTAGATACATTACATTTTGGCTTCATAAGAATACATTTTCACTTGCCAAGAGGATGCTTTTATATTTGGACTTTCCTGAGTATCTATTTGACCTAGCTTTGTGCAATCGTTGATTAGGGTAGCACTTCATTTCATTTTTCACATTACCTTTCTGGTTGGTAAGAAAGTAAATATGCCTTTACATACAATTATCTTTCCTCTGAGCTGTCATTTTCTCAAACAGGGATATCCTGGAAAGTACTACTGCCCAAGGATGAATAGCATGAACAAACCAGCATATGCTGCAATCTGCACCCATTCACCGATGAAACCAGTTCTTATTTTTGTTTCATCTCGGCGTCAGACCAGGCTCACGGCTTTGGACCTTATTCAGGTGAGATCTGTAATTTGTTGCGAATGTCTCTAGCTCCTTGGCACTCATGGTTTTAAACTAATATGTTTTGTTTGAACTAAAGTTTGCGGCATCAGATGAAAATCCTAGGCAATTCTTAATTATGCCAGAAGAAGCTCTGCAGATGGTACTTTCCCAGGTCACTGATCAGAACTTGAGGCATACCTTGCAATTTGGTATTGGGTTGCATCATGCTGGACTGAATGACAAAGATAGATCTCTGGTTGAGGAGCTTTTTTCAAACAACAAGATACAGGCATTTCTCAATCACCTGACTGATATTTCTTACTAGGCAAAAATGCAAATTTTAACATTGATGAAATTTTCCTTTCACAAATACAGGTTTTGGTTTGTACAAGCACATTAGCATGGGGTGTAAATCTTCCAGCCCATTTGGTTATTATCAAGGTGAGGAAAATATAAAACTTGATGCATTCATATGTATGCTCTTTTGTCAAAGATTTACTTGTATAGAAAGCCCTGGAAATTCTCTCTCTCTCTCTCTCTCTCTCTCTCACTTTGGTTTAGGAATATGCCTTCTTCACTTTTGATGCTGAATAGGTAGGAGGAAGTAGATATACTTGAAGTTAGAGGGGAAATCAGAAATAGGCAGAAGCAGTTAGGGGGAAACAGAGGAAATCGGCTGAGAAATAGAAAATCTGGGGAAATCAGAAAGAATTACTTGGGGAGAAAGCCACAATATTAAATATCCCAAAATCTCAATTTCTTGATCATCTCAAAGCTAATTTAAACCTACAATAACATAGATATTTATAAAGTAAATCCTAATTCCTAAACTCGCAAAAATTCCAAATATATAAACCTAAAATTCTAATAGTTGAAATTTAAGTAAAATACTAGCTAATAAATAACGTACAAATGCCTTGATTTGTGTGAAATTACAATCAGAGACATAAACAGAAAGCAGAACCCTAGATTGTCTAACCTCTCAACAATAATATGTCCATCATCTACCAAATTTCCTTTGTGATATTTCTAAAATCATACTTCATAGGAAGAAGTTTTTACTGACTGCTTTGTGCGAAGAACAATGTACTTGCACTCAGATCATGGACCTTATATCTATCTGCTGGAAGAAAAGTTATTCTTTCATCGTTAGTCCATTGAACTAGGCAAAGAATCCCTAAGAAATTGAGGTGATGTACACAAATATTGGGGCCCATAGTAGAAGAAATGATTTCTCATCAGTTTGCCATTTGACATCAGGTGCTGGAGGTTCTCGGCTCTGTTATTGAAATTTTTAGTGTTTCATGTAACACTGTATAAAAACCATTTTCCTTGTGTATAAATACTTCTGTATTTTAACAATGTTTGCAAGTAATAATTTTGAGGATGCAAGTTACCCTTGGCATGTTAAGCTGTAAAGCATAGGTAAAAGGCTCAACTCTTTTTCTTTGTTCTACTTTTAACGTGTGTACTAAAGTCGATGCATATTTGGTTGGTGGAAATATTGCACATAAATTGAATAAACGGAATAAAAGACTGTTTTATCCTATGTAAGATGCTTTTGACGAGGACAAAGTTGTCTTAGATTATTGCTCAAAATTAAAGAATGAAGGTAAAGAGATGGCTTGTAAAATCATAGTAGTATGATCAAGTAGCAATAATAAGGGATGCACTTGTGCTGTAGAGATAGCTTTAGAGATATGTTGACTTTCCATGGCATGGACCTAAAAAATGCCTTTTAAATCTTTGTATGGATATGGTTCATTCCTTTTCCCCTGGATAATGCTATTCTTAGATTCTTTATCCTGACATCACAGGGAACGGAGTATTATGATGGGAAAACGAAAAGATATGTTGATTTCCCTATTACAGATATTTTGCAAATGATGGGTCGTGCAGGCCGTCCACAATATGATCAACATGGGAAGGCAGTCATTCTTGTTCATGAGCCCAAAAAGAGCTTCTACAAAAAGGTCAAATGAAAATGAGTAACCCTTTTGTAATACTAATTTGACTCTGGTTTCCATGGTGAGAGAGTGGCTGGCCTAACTATTAATGGTTGTGCATTGCAGTTTTTATATGAACCTTTTCCAGTTGAGAGTAGCCTGAGGGAGCAGTTGCATGATCATATCAATGCAGAGATTGTTTCCAGAACTATTTGCCATAAAGAAGATGCTGTGCATTATCTTACTTGGACATACTTATTCCGCAGACTGGTATGCTTTTTGTCATCATCACTGAGAATGGAAAGTTTCATACTGTAACATTGTCATGGCATTTAGTCTACTCATTAACATGGTGATGAGATAAATGCAAGTTGTGCAGAGAGTTTTACCTTTTTTCCCCCTCGTATTCTAGGGCCAAGTTGTACATTAAGCCTAAAACTTTCTTCATCTCTTTCCCTGATTTTTAAGCTACATGTTGATATGGAGAATATCATGTGACAATGGACCTCTTTTGTGTTTATTTGATATATCTTAATGAACTGTGTGACCATGGTTGCCGTTGGTCAGGGATGAAGTTGCTTTCCTAGATGCAACTTTTGGGGTGATTAATATTAGCTTCTGTGTAGATAGATTAGCCTGTTTGGACAATTACGATTGGTAGATTAATTATTTTGGCTGATCTGAAAGCAACATGCTAACTCACTTTTTCCTTATTATTTTTGTTTATTGTATCCTGCATGTTTAAGCTATATTAGTTCCTGCATGTCTATGCTGTTTTTGATCTTTTTAGTAATAATTATATCTTGAGTGGAATAGAATGAAAAATCCTGTGATTTTTCTTCATTATATGGGATCTGATAAGAAATGGAGTAAATTTTCAAGATATTGCTGCCTAGGCCATGTCTTGCACCACAAAACCAACTCTTTTTGAGCTCCTGTCTCCTTCTGCAGAGAAGGGCCCCTGGGGCCTTCTATGTGAAGATACCTCAAATATTGATGTTTACTTTCTCTTTTTACTGACACTAATTATCTATATATATCTATATCTATATCTATATCTATATATATATATATATATATATCTTTTAAGAGCTCTTATGGGCACATCTGTATAACAGACTGTTAATCCAGCATACTATGGCTTGGAGAGTGCAGAAGATGAAACACTAAGTTCTTACTTGTCCAGGTAACTAGATCTCTTGGCACCTTTCCTGCTAGGATAATATCCTTTCTCTTTTAGCGTTTTGCTTAGTGACTACTTTTGCAGATTGGTGCAAAACACCTTTGAGGATCTGGAAGATAGTGGGTGCATCAAAATAACTGAAGACAATGTAGAGCCGATGATGTTGGGGACTACAGCATCGCAGTATTACCTTAGCTACATGACTGTATCAATGTTTGGGTCAAACATTGGGCCCGATACATCTCTCGAAGTAAGAAAAACAGTTGATCGTTAAACATAATGTGTGGCATTATGTATGCTCTAAATCTAGATCTTGATATTTTAACAATATATTACATAGGTGTTTTTGCATATTTTGTCTGGTGCTTCCGAGTATAATGAGCTTCCTGTGCGGCATAATGAGGTAATTCGCACCTCACACTTACGTTCTTAATTTTTATGTGCGTGCTTAAGGAGTATCAACCTTGGAGAGCACAGTTTAAGATTCTTATCTGTACCCTTAAACAAGTTTTGCTTTTGCATGTTAGGAAAATTACAATGAAGCATTGTCTAAGAGAGTCCGGTATAAGGTGGATCAGAATCGCCTTGATGATCCACATGTCAAAGCCAACCTTCTCTTCCAGGTCTGAGTTTTTTGTGACTGCATTTTAGCATGATTAGAATATCATTTTCATTCCTTTATCCAAAAACATTATGCATGCATGTCACACGTACATACAATTATTCATATACTTATGCCCTTGTTATTTTCTCTCTGTTCTTTGAATGTCGTATTCTAATTAATGCTTTTTCTTTGGAATTTAGGCACATTTTTCCCAGTTAGATTTACCAATCAGTGACTATGTCACTGACTTAAAGTCAGTGTTGGACCAAAGCATACGCATCATTCAAGCTATGATAGATGTATGTGCCAATAGTGGATGGCTTACAAGTTCAATTGCTTGTATGCATCTTATGCAGATGGTCATGCAGGTATTACACTTCATATTTATATATCTTATCTCTCCCTCCCCCCTTCCCACATCTCATAATGAATTTTAAGTTTGGGTTTGTGTAGTTGGTGCATTGGTTACTGAATTACAAGTTGCCCTTGCTAGCATAGGCCTTTGGAACCTGCAGGAAGTAGCCATTGTAGATAATTATTCAAGTCATCGGTTGCTTTGTTTAAAGTTCATAGTCTATATGAAGTCAACAGGGATGAAAATGTAGCAATCTGAAAAGCGTCTTTGAGCCTGTGTCAGTGTCATTAATCCTGAAGCATATGTTATTATGTAATACTTAGACTCCATTTGGTTGGTGCTTTTGCTTTTTGATACTAGTCTTTGGCTTTCTGTTCATTTTTTCTATTACTATTTACTTTTGCTTGACTCCATTCATTTCTTCCAAGCAAGCAAAGGAGTAAATAGCAAAAGCATCAACCAATCAGACTCTTAGTTATTCCTAATATGCTAATTTGTTAAGTTTTTCATATTCCACCAAAACGTGACACAAAGCAATTGTATCCCAACATTATTCATATGGTTGAAGGTGAACTGAAATTGTTTACACCATATATTTTCTAATGTTATTGAAGTCCACGTATACAGATAAAGTTGTTGCCCTCATTTTTAATAAAATTGTTCATGGAAAAATATTGCTTCTCTCAAGGTCTTTTCTCTGACATTGCTTTGCTTCTGTCAATTTAGGGTTTGTGGTTTGATCAGGATTCTTCCTTGTGGATGTTGCCATGCATGAATAATGAACTTGCTAGCTCATTGAGCAGGAGAGGAATTTCCACCGTGCAGCAAGTATTAGACCTTTCCAAGGCTGCATTGCAAAATGTGATTGGAAATTTTCCTGCTTCAAAATTGTATCAGGTGCACATTTTTGGAATTTAATTTTAGATATAGTGCATGATTTCTTTGAGTTGCATGGTTTTAGTACTATGTCTCATATGATGGCATTACTTTCTAGATTCATGTGTGTGTCCCTCTTCTCTTCTCCAAACTTCTGTGTGCCTAGTTGGAGAATGTAAAAATCTGTTTAATGTTCCTCCGATATCTAGAGTCCTCCAAATTACCAACTAGTATTTTAATTAAATTACTTCATTCCTTGTTCAAAGTGTCAGTCAATATTTAGATAGATGGCGCATATCCCTCAAAAAAGAAACAAAAAAACAAAGAAAGAAAGAAAGAAAGAAAGATGGTGGGTGGATTTTAGCCTCAAACTGGGAAATTGTATTGTTCCTTGAATTTATTTTTGATGCCTAGGCAGTGCTCTGATCACATTGGTTGGGCCTGTGTTATTATTATCATCAGGATTTGCAGCATTTCCCCCGTATAGAAATGAAAGTAAAACTGGTGAAGAAGGGCACAGAAAGTGAAAAGTCTCTCCAACTGAACATCAGATTGGAGAAGACAAATTCAAGGGGTAACTCATCAAGGGCATTTGCACCTCGATTCCCCAAGGTAAAATGTTTATGCTTCTTTCCTTTTGTTCAAGAACACAACAAACTAAGCTACATGCTCTCTCGCAGCTTAAAGATGAAGCATGGTGGTTAATTCTTGGCAACACCTCAACTGCCGAACTATATGCTCTGAAGAGGGTTTCTTTCTCTGGTCGCCTAGTCACTCACATGGAGTTACCTTCAGATGTAGCCACATTTCAGGTATGAAGGAAGTTGTTTTCTCTCGTAAAAACTTAAATTTTATGCTTGTCTAGGATAATTTTCTTAGATGATGAATTGTTTCATGTTGATGGCTAAGGTGCATATTGACTAATTTATTAATATTTGTTGGATGATATTAAATATTTCATATGTATGATGGCTTTTCCTGTGATATATTAGTTTCTTGAATAATTAATTGTTTTATTGATGAATATTTTTATGCAGTTACTAGGAAAACTATTGACAGCATGACTTACTAATTACTTTGCATCTTTCTTATCCTGTTGAAGAGCATGTGACATTTATATGGTGTTGGCATTAGATGAATTTGATCTTGAAATCATTTAAAGATGAAACTAAATCACGTAAATTAATAATCGGTGACTGTTGTTTCTTCCCAGGGGATGAAATTGATTCTGGTTTCAGATTGCTATATTGGTTTTGAACTAGAACACTCCATTGAAGAACTTGGTGCATGATGCTTGGAAGTTGGATCAAAATCCTTTTAAGATTAATCCATTACCAAGTTTTGTGCTCATGACTCAAGGCATACCTGTAACAGTTATTTATCGGGAGTTTCAAGCCAACTTGAGTTGACAAGCCTCTGACAGATCCTAATTATAGATACCCGAAGTTTATAAAAAATTAGTACAACATAATCGATATGCAAAGAACAATTCTGCTACAGTTTGTATAATTTTTGCCTGGAAAAATGCTATATTTGTTATAGATTTTAAATGAGTTCCATTTGTACATGTGCCTTTGCATTTTCAGTTTCTACCTTTCTTTTCTAGTGACTATTAATTGTGATATAAGACGTCAAGACCAATAAGGTCCTGATGCTTGCAAACACATTTTAAACGAAAATGAAAAGATCAAAGAAAAAGTCGATGGTGCTAATTAGGATCAAAAAGTTAAACCATTTCAACTTTAGATTCAAAATGTTCATGGAGCATGGCCTTAGTTTCATAACGAACTAGAGCAATTCCAGGCTTCCAGTGGAACCTTTGTTCGGGTTCCTAAGACGGAATACTATAATTTCCACTTGACCTTTGATGCAATTGTTCAGCTTGTATCATTTAAGAATACACCTGCCTAAATTGCTCCAGATGCATCAGCAAGTACATCAGAGTGTTAACGATTCAAGGTGAAGATTACAATTACATATAAAAAGGGTTTGTTGCCTTTTAAGCTTGAATTTTGTTTTTTCTTTTTACAAACTACGCGAGCTATAAACGTAGCAAGTTTACAAACATTTCAATGTTGAGATTTCTGCACTAATCCCAATCAGCATCAAAGAACCCAGCATCTCTCATCTCAGAGTAATATGCATTATCCAAAAGAAAATCTTCCTCCTGGTTATTAACAATATTCCGTGTCAATTAGGCAAGAAACCATAAGAGATATTAGGGCATGTTAAAAATGTGCTAGGGAAAATTACCTGGAAAAAACCTGCAAGAAAAGTTATATACAGGAAAGGGAGATAGAGTGAATGATAGCAGATTACTGTTAAGTTGTACAACCTGCAGAAGATACGTAGCTTGTTAACATAAAAACCTATCTTTTGAATGCTTCGACCCACAGGGGAAGGGAAAACAGAACTTACCAAATGCCAAAGCCTATTCCAATAGCAGCAAGACCACAACTGAACAGTGCAATAGCATTAACAACAAACATGACAATTACGTAGTTGTAGAATGCTGGTCTGGCTGGTGTAATTGGGAAAGAATGTTAGAGATTGTTGCAATCAAGAAAAGCATCATTCTCAATAAGCAATATGTAAATCTACTCACGAGGCAGCTTCTCTCTCCATTTTGAGAAATGCACAAACAAGATGTAGCCATAAACTGCACTGAGTAATATTTTGTGGATTATCCATAATCCCCACTTCATTGGGTCAGAGCTTCCAACATCATCAAAGAAGAGTGGGACCCCAAATCCAAAGATATAAATTGCCTGCAAAAGGATGATTCAACAAAGAGGGCTAAAAATGACAGCACATGAACTTTCACGATGATTGAAGAACAATTTGCAAACTTGTACAGCATGACAGAGGGTATAACATAAATCCACGCTTTTTATCAGCAGCAACTGCCCTAACTCCAGAACTATCCAAATAAACTAAAAGGTGATTCAGATGTTATTATCCCTTGTTACGAGTGCAAAAGGTCTACGATTCAAACCCTCCCTTCTACCTTGGACTTCATTATATGTACCAAAAACTAAAAAGGAAAGTCGAATCACTTGATCATGATTTTACTGAGGAAAAACCAGTTTCATGTCAAGATCAATAAATTTGTAGTGCAACCAACAGCTGCAAAGAACGTCATCAGGACCTAGAAGATTCAAAGGTTCTAAGAACCCTTTCTAGACCTAAGTTCTGCTTTTGAGTAACGAAGAGTACTACAACAAACATGGTAATACCAATTCCAGGCTAAATAGCAAGTCAACAAGTAGATTATGTTCAACAGTAGCATCATGTCTTTGGGAACCTTCAAGGCTTATACCTCATATTATTATCTAGTAGAAGAGAACATTGTATTGCGGTAACAAAAGCCTATTTCCTCTTAACATTCCATCAGGCTCCTTCTATCACATGGAGGATTGAGCAATATTTTAACAAGGTCAACTGATTTTGAGAAGTTACCTTTAGAAGCATATCAACACCTACAATGATCCCTGAGACTGTAAAAGTACGTGATAAAGCTTCCAGGCCACTCGCATAACTATCCTGAAGTAAAAACCCCAAAAGGCTAATTTCTAAACATAGCAATCCAGATGTTGTCAATAGCGACAGAAGATTCCATGCAACCTCTTTTCCACTAGCACATTGCCATGCCTGCCCATTTATCAAAAAATCAGAAACCAATCAAAGGTCAGATGCAAGTGAAATTTTAAATTTCAACACTTAGAAAGTAGAAGAGCAAGGGAGAACTGAAGGAAATTGCACCTACTTTCTGTATCATATCAGTATCTTATACCAAAAAAAAAATTGCATGCATCAAATAATAGTCCATATTACCTACAATTGAATTGTCACTTCTATTTGGCTTTACTTCCCTAAAAAATTCTAGAATGAAAAGATAATTGTAGAACAAAATGTCATATTTATTAAAAAGTGACTAAACAGCTAATATGAATGCATATTCAAACATCTTTATCACACAAAAAAATGTAATATCATACATTTTGCACTTCGAAGTCTATTTGCTATATACATATAACTCTTCAAAATGTTACTATCATCATTTGTATCCCAATTTACATTTTCAGTTTTGGTTTTGGAAAGAAACAGCAAAATGTATGATATTACAGAGTTCATTTCCATCAAAGTTCAATATTATCTCTTCATAGTAATCCCAAAAAAAAAAAATCAATTCCTTTCATTTACTTCTTTACTTAGATTTATTCAACAAAATCCAGTAAAAAAGAGCAAGAGAACTTTCATTAAGCTCACAAGTCACAATCAAATCCAAACAAAAATATATTCTTGTTGATGACAAAAGTCGAATAAGCCAGAGCTATACCTGAAGACAACACCAAGCAAGGTTGAGTCCACTAGCGAGCCAAAGAAGAGAATAGTAAGAAATCATAACGTACGATCTTCCATTCCGCAGCTTGTTCACGTTCTTCTTTGCGTTCAAAGCCAGGTATACAAGGAAGAGCAACGCGGGAACAACCAGGACGGCGTCGTACAAAACGCCGTGGCATTGCCGATCACTTTTACCATCCTGGCCGTTGATATTTGAGATCGGAGGTTGAGAAACGGAAGAGTTTGTGATAATTTGATGGATATTGTTTGGCATCTCGGGGTTTTGGGAGGGGAAACCCTAGAATTAACGATTGGGTTTCATAATTCAAGATTTAATCCTATTTTTTTCTTTTTCTTTTATGGATCAAAAGTTTGGTTTCGATTGATCGATTGATTGACAAGAAAAAAAAAGAAAAGAAATGAAATTGAATTGAAACGAAAACGAAGAGTAAATACTAAATAGATTCGAGGAAGGGAATAGCGGGGCGGCAGAGACTGTATAATTATTTCAGTTGAGAGAATCGAAGAGCGCGAAGCGGTTGCTCAACGACGTCGTCTACTTGCTAATATAATACGCGCGCACGCGTGGTAGGAAACAATTTATATATTGGCTGAATAGCATTTTGGCCCTTGAACTTATAAAGAATGGACAAATTAGCATTTGAACTTCCAAAATTGTCAATTACAAGCCTAAATTTGTAAATTTTTTTTTTGAAAAAAACCCTTTTGGATAGAAATTAGTTTATGAAAATTAGCCCTTTTTGGGTGGAAATTGGTATAAATTTCGTCTAATCCATTTATGTTCAAAATGGTCAATTTGTCTTTTTTTTTTTCTTTTACAAGTTCAAGCATGTGTAACTAGCAATTTTGGAAGTTTAAGGACTATATTATCTCTCTCTTACAAATTTATGAGTCAAAATGTCTATTAAGCCAATTTAAATTTGTTTTCTTTTCACCCATACATATAAAGGGCCTTTTTTCTTTCTTTCTTTTTTTTTTTTTTTTGCCCTAGAATTGGCTTAAAGTGTAATATAAACCCTCGAATTTTATTTTCAGCCAAATAAGCTCTTGAATTTGGTAGTTTTGGTTAGATCACCCTTTTTTTTTTATCCAGAGCCTAACGGAGCGTTAGAGTTGATGACATGTCATGTCACATGGAAGCGAGAGCCACATAGTATGCCACATCAACGATTATAAACGGCTTTGCTAAGATCCAGTTATAAAAGGGGTCGTTTGACCAAAATTGCCAAATTTAAAGACTTATTTGGTTAAAAATAAAGTTCGATAGTGTATATGACACTTTGCGCCAAGTTCAGGGCCTAAAAGCATAATAAACCCATATAAAAGGAATATAAAATTATAATTAGTAAAAAGAAAAAAATTACTATAGAAATTAATATATAAATGAGAGAAAATACATTACTTTGGAAATTGGTGAAATGTGAACAAAAGAGATGTCTCCTAATATATAGGTAATAATTTTCGTAACATATTAAAGAGAATGTTGTATTTTAGAACTCCATAAGATTTTCGTCTTCGAATCACTCTCCAAGACAAGTTTAAGGAAGGAAAAACAATTTCAGTGACAACGAGAAGCTTTAATATGATTAGGATTCGCCAAATCTGCAAGGTCAATAGTTTTTGAAAAAGTATGATGACTTCCCCTGTAACCAAATAACCCTTGTTAAAAGTGATTTATTTCAATTATAAATATAAATAAAACAGAAAACGAAACACAACATTAATCGAATCAAACCAAGCATTTAAAACCATTGTTGATATAATGTCGAGTTAGTTCTATATTTGAACACTCAGTAACGCATGTGGCATAAGGCAAATAAAGGAGATATATGTCCTTTAAATTCCTATGCAATTGATGTCACAAAGTATTAAAATAGAGCTTGACTTTGTTAAAAAAATTAAACATGTTATAGCAAAGAAACCTTCATTAGCTCAATATTCAAATGCTTTGTAACGCCTGTGGCATAAGCATAAGGCAAGGTAAAGCAAATTATATTAAATTTTTTTTTTGACATCCCTTATACTACATGCGTTACATAGTATTAAAACAAAGCTTTTTCATTTTTTGTTTGCTCTTGAGTTATGCACGAGAGACCTCAACCTTCAAGCAATTTAAAGGCAAATGTCAGTCATATGTGTTGATGAAGACTTACCTTACATTTCACAAATTTCACCAATGAGAAACATATTTTGCTATTCATGGTAAGAAGTTGAGACATACATCTATTTTTTTGGTAAATAAATCAGCATGTAGATATGTTATTAAATTCGACAGCTAAAATAACATCTGCCAATTGGTTATGACATAAGTATATTATTGTGTGGTTTCATTTTCTCAAAAGGAAGGTAATCTTCTCATGGAATTTCATATTATATATGTAATCTTAGTCATGACATTATTAGTTTTTTTGTCATGGTTTTTGTGATGGCATTATTACTTCCTTGAAACTTATCTTAGATAGTGATTTGAAGACGAATATAAAAGTAGATTATATGTATATTTGTTTTGTTCCAAACAATTTTTTCATTGATCTCAAAATTTATCCTATATATGTTAGTGTTATTTTTCAACATTTTATCATTTTTACCATCAAGGAAACCACGAAAAAAAAACCTCCCAAATAATGCTGTGACTAAAATCTGGAATCTAATAAGGAGACTACATTCTCTTTTAGGAAATGAAACCACATAATAGTACATTTTTGTCATAACCAAGTGACAAAGATTGTTTAGATGTCAAAATTAATAACATAGTTACATGTTGATTTAGTTACCAAAATAGATGTATGCCTCAACTTCTTACCATGAATAGCAAAATATTGTTTTTCATTCATAAAGTATTTGACATATAAGGTAAGTTTTCATCAATAAGTGACTAGTTGCCTATAAATTGCTTTAAAGGTTGAGGTATCTCATTCATATATTACTCACTACTAGAAAACATAATCTCATTCAATAGCAAACAAAGAAGCTAAAATGCTCTTTTCAATAGGCACAAGTAAATATATAAATCACAAATACAAATAATAAATATAATTTGATATTAATATAGCCGCTAAAACAATCGACTGTGGTAACAATAATGAACAATTAAAACTTAAAGAAATTAAAGAAGTTAAAGAAATGAAAATGAAATAAAAAAATAAACAAAAGCAATAACAATAAACAAAGAAATATATAAATATATAAATGAAAAATAAAAAAAATAAAGCAATTAAAGAATAAATGAGAATGAAATAACAAAATAAACAAAAACAAAAACAATAAACAAGTAAATATATGTTAAAAATCACAAATACGAATAAAAAGATATAATTTAATATTAATATAGCTGCTAAAACCAACGACTATAGTAAAAGGAACAATTAAAAATTTAAGAAATTAAATAAATTTAAGATGTTAAAGGAAAGTAAAATGAAAAAAAAAACAAAAACAAAAGTAATACAATATACAATAAAAAAAATAAATATATAAATATATAAATCATAAATAGAAAAAATGAACATAAAAGATAATATATCAAACATAAGTCAAAGCAACACCCAAATGAAAGAGGAAAATACAGCAACAAAGAAAGCAGATAACAAAACACGACACAAAATGGAGGAGAAAATGAGTGAGAATGATGGCTTTATATAGGCGAGGCCCGACCTGAAAGAGGAAAGAATTCGCAAAAACACCAAAACAGGATTCATCGTGAAACCAAGCAACGGAAACGAAATTTGGAAGGCGCAATAAATGCAAAAGGGCGACGTGGCCTATCCCATTGAGGATCCAAGTTGCCATTTATATATCTTATTATATAAATTGCCTTCAACTCAACTCAAGGCAGACGATTTATAGGAAGGTTTATCAAAAAGCCCAAAACCAGATTTCCACTAAACTCTTCAAGCTAATTTGAATCAACAAATTAGCCCAAAAGCCCATTTATGTGATGCTAGAACGTACGGATGGTACTACTAGCTAAATTTACAATGGACGTGCATTGGAAATTTCTCCCAAACAACACTCCCAGCAACATGTATAGCTAAGTATACATTAAAGATGAAATCCATTATGCTTATTAGTAGTAATTAATTAATAAGCATGGTGTGATAACCTTGGCCTAGGGTGCACCATCAATGGCTCGGCACGTTGTAACGTCAAGCCGAAAGCTTCCTCCATGCTTAGCTTCTCAGGCATCAATCCGTCCGCCAGCTCCCAGTCGAATGCATGCACCAATGTAGCCGTTAATAGTTGCACCATGCGCAACCCTAAGCTCATACCAGCACATATTCTACGTCCAGCACCAAATGGTATGACCTCAAAATCATTTCCCCTAACATCAGCATTGGGCCTTTCGCCACCCGGTAAAAACCTTTGGGGCCGGAACTCTAGCGGTTCCTTCCATTCGTTAGGGTCACGCGCTATGGCCCATACATTGACCAATAGTGTTGCACCCTTGGGGATGTGGTAGCCATTGATCTCGCAGCTCTCAGACGCCATCCGAGGGAGGGAAAGTGGTGTTGATGGATGGAGCCGGAAGGTTTCCTTGATTACAGCTTGGAAATAGGTTAGATTGGGGAGGTCCAACTCTGAGACAAGCCGGTCTCGGCCCACAACTGAGTCCAACTCTTTTCGAACTTGGGCCAAGATCTTGGGATGCCTTATAAGTTCTGCTATGGCCCACTCCACTGTGCTTGATGAGGTATCAGTGCCCGCTGTGAACATGTTCTGCAACCATATAGCATATGATATGAAATTACTAATAAAGATTAAGGGTCTTTAAACAAACAATAGTATTAAAATCTACCAATTAAGTATAGCACAGGGAAATGGAAAGAAGAAATAAATGGGGACAAAAAAAGACCAAATGGGAAACTGCTTCATGAACGAGACAGTTTCAATTTATGTCATTTCGGACAACAACTAACTACCGTGCATTTGGCATGGAAAGTGATCCACGTGATCACTGATCAAAGACTCTTCATAATGGGAAAAGTATATATCTAGTATCTACTCCTTAAAGTAACCTTATTACCTAACACAAAAGACATATACTATAGTATCATTCTAGATATTATAATGTCGAAAAAGATCAGGGATAAACGTACATGGTGAATAATGAACAAAGTAACATTTCCCTATTTATCATATTGGTTTATAAATGTCTTATTAGAACTTTTGACTCCTGAATTTGAAAGAATATAAACTTTCAATTTTGTTTATCTAGTTTTTTTTTTTTTTTTGGTTATAAATTTTACTCTCCTTTACGAAGATGCATGTAAAAAAGGAATAAAGTGGTAGAGTAATAATTAAAGAAACAAGTACCAAGAGCAAAGCTTTGATTTCGGTGTCGGTTAACTTGCCACCTTCAACATCAGCATCCTCCATTAATGAGATCAACGTACTCAACAGATCACTGTGCTTAGTGCCACCAGCTCGAGCCTTGACTTTGTGTTCCTCAAGAATGGCTCCCAAAAACCTGTCAAATCTCTTGTGGAGCTTCTTCATTTTGGCTTGTACCCCTTGTAAGTCTAGCCACTCCAGCGCCGGGATGAAGTCCCCGATGTTGAAAACTCCGGCCAACACCATCAGCTCCACCACCATCGACTTGAACTCCTCCGCTTGGGGATCCGACTTGCCGGTGCCGTCGCCAAACACCCTTTGGCCCAGCATCACCCGCCCTAATGCATTCACCGTGCACACGTTCAGCAGCTGTCCCAAGTTCACCTTTGTATCTGCACTTGCTAATGCTCGTACCAACACCCTTACCTCCTCCTGTTTTGTGCTCAATTCATAGTACAAACAAAAATGTATATTGCTCAATTAGTAATATCTTTCTATTATGTGCTAATAATTTACTTTTTATGCTAGCAAACATTAGTTTTGATATAAATTCTTCCCAAGCAAGAATTAATATAATAGTATATATATATTATTGTTATGATCTATATATATAAAATTATTCATTATTCTATTCATTATTAATTTATTATTATATTAACACCCTTAGCAAGTAATAAGTGCCGTATATAGAGGAGAGATATTAATAAAACCTAATTTTTGCATCTATATTTTATTATTTTGGCACAAAAGGACATTAATAATTCAATAGTATACGTGCCAAAAAGTCAAAAGGTTTATTGGTAGACTTTCAATTCCAGTTACAGTGATTTAAATGTTGATAACCTCAAGTAATTGTACTATATATAGTAACCCACTATTCTCAATAATTAAAGTAATTAATATTAAAAAATTAAAAAATCTCATATCATCATATTCAAAAGATAAGAGACATAGCAAGAGGCTTAATTAGGATGAGACAAGCGCACGAATAAATAATATACAAAAGAAAAATAACACATGCAAGTAGGCCAGCTATATGTAGCTAATTAATTGTTACAAGTACTAATTAGGATAGAGTGACGAAAATAACCTGGCGAACGTGTCTGAAGTCATCCAAAGCCTTGCCGGAGAAGAGATGGACGGAGCTGATTTTCCTAAGCATCCGCCACCTTGGTCCATAAGGCGCAAACACAAGGTCCTGATAGTTATAAGCAACGTACTTGGCTCCGGCATTCGCTGGCCGGCTTGAGAAGTTGGCGTCATGCACCTTCAAGAATTGCGCCGCCACGGAAGCCGACGCAGCCACCACCACGTCCACGAAGCCCAACCTCAGGTGCATGAGAGGGCCGTGTACCTTGGCCAACGCTGCTAGGCTGTGGTGAGGCACAGGACCCATATGCGGCAAGTTTCCAATGATTGGCCATGGTTTCGGGCCCGGAGGGAGTGGCAGGCGGTGGCGCTTTCTCAAGGTAACGAAAATGAAATAGAGAAATACGGCGGAGATTATAGAGTATAGAACAAAAGAAGCCATGAGTGATTTTTTTTTTTTTTGGAGTTTTTTTAGGGAAAGTGTGTTAGAATTAATGATGAGGAAGGAGAGTGTTATTTAAAGGGCCAGACAGAAACTTTTTAGAAAGAAGTTTACAAAATTGAATGTTAAGTTAGTATTAGTAGTTAGCTACCTGGGTAAGTCGGGCCAAAGAAAAAGAAGTAGAAAACGTGGGTTTGGGTTTGGTAGGTAAGTCTGCCCTTTAGAAGTGGCAAATAGCATTCAAAGTCAAGAATAGTAGAGATTATAGAAAGCATATATGACTTGAACACGACCGTTAGGTGAATATGGTATCATATTATTAAAAACAAAAGAGCTATTGGTGTTTTTTTTTTTCTGTCTCAATATAGTTTATCAATTTCGGCAAAAAAGAAAAAAAAAAATCAACGATTTAATAAACAAAATGTCTATAAACCCTGAACTTTACATTTCGACGAATCACGTGATACTATGTAACCAACTTTCTATATATATGGCTTGGGATTACTAAGTGTATCCATCTCATTAGGAATAATATTAGTTGGCAAGGTGCATGATGGAACATATATTAGGTTTTGGTATGATAACTGGGTTGGAGTTTCACCTATCTATAAACATATCAATTGTGATATCCTAAATCAAGATAACTACGTACGAGAAAGCATACAAGAATTTTCATAGTCATAACTGATGTTATCTATACTTAACCCCAAGAGCTCCATACACGATTAGAATGAAAAATATGTCCATTGGACAAGTTTAATATCGTCATATCATCTGCATCATATATTTGATTTTACAAAAACCTCAGACTACTTGATTTTTACAAAAGTTTCATAAAGAATTACATATAGTATTCGGGTCTTCCATTGGGGGTGAGAAGTTAAGCTGTGTCTATTTGGAAGCATGTTGTGGAGTGCTTTAGAAATAAATTAGAAAATTGGAGGGGTCTGTTGTGGAGTCCGTTGGAAGCAGAATCACTCTTATCAAGTCAGTTCTTTCATCACTCTCAATTTATTATTTGTCTCTTTTCCCTCTGCCATGTACTGTTAAAGAAGAGATTGATCGTATTCAAAGACGATTTCTATGGTGTGGTGTGGGTGATCAGAAGAAAATTCACTATATTGATTGGGCTTCGATTTGTAAGCCTAAGGATTATGGTGGTCTTGGTATTGTTGATTTGAAGGTTAAAAACCGTGCTTTCTTAAATAAATGGATTTGGAGGTTTGGTAACGAGCAACATGCTCTCTGGCGAAAGGTTATTGTGGAAAAAAATTGCTTGGAATGAACGTGATTTACTTCTGGCCAGCTCAAATCTAAGATTCCAAGCTTTGCCTTAATATATTGCAACCGCTCACTTCTAACAACAAGTACTCCTCTATTGTCTCTAATGGTTTTAATGTGATTTTTGGGAATGGGGAGAATGTTAAATTCTAGCGTGACAATTGGGCTATGGACATCTCGTTGAGAGAGGCTTTCCCTAGAATATATGGCTTAGCTATTAATAAAGGCGGTAGAGTGTAGGATTTTGGGAGATGGCACGGGTCGACATAGGAATGGTATTGACTTACGAAGACCACTTTTTGATTGGGAAAAGGTGCAATGGAATTCTTTATTGTAAATCCTTGATTAATTTTCTCCTTATTCTAATTTGAATGACAAATTAGTGTGAAAATTTACCCCTAGTGGTGATTATAGCTTTGTCTCATTTTTCAAAGCTGTTAATGTTGGTTCAAATAGTGAGAGAGCGAAGCACTGAAACTTGTTTGGTCTGGCTTAGCTCCCCCAAAGTTGAGGTCTTGGTTTGGCAAATTTGCAAAGGTAAGGGCCCGGTCAAGGAAGAGCTTGCAAAGAGAGGCATCATTGAATGGAGAGTGGCTAGTTGTGCTTTATGTCCGAATGATATTGAGTCAGTTAGCCATTTGTTCTTCAGCTGTAAAGTTGCTTGGACTATTTGGTCCCATTGCTGTGATCATATGTGGGGTTTTTCATTGGTAATTCCTAAAGATCCTATTGCTTTTATTTATACTTGGCATGGTTTGGGATATTACATGAATAATGTTGAAATGTGGCAGATGCTATTTTTTGGTCTATTTGGTTGCAAAGGAATGATGTGGTGTTCCATGAGAAGGTGATTGATACAAGACAATTGTTTGATTTGGTCAAGGTGAGACTTTCTTGGTGGATAATGGCCTAATCAACCTTATACTTTTTGCTGATTTGTTCAGGTTCCCATGTTATGCTGATGCTACTGATAATAGCATGGTGGCTAATTGTGCTTTGAAACAAGTTTGGCAGAAACCTCAATGTGGTTCTCTCAAATTTAATGTTAAACATGGCATTTCGCAGGCCCTCCACATGCACTGCCCTTTTTGTGAAGATTTTGCCGATTAGCAAAAACGTGGGTACATCTCCATCTGCTTCCTCAAATAGCTCCTCTGGCAAAACTATTTTTTGTTTCCTCCTCCCCTGACACCACATCTCCCTGAGAGTCCTCCTTTAAGGGACATTTTTGAGCAGTAGTTGGACAACGATTCAGCCATTGACACAAGAACAAAGCCAGACCCAATTAACTCCTCTAATATATAGGGGTGGATGCAATCGCAACTGAATAACGAAAATCCAATTTGAATTTGAAATTCAAATAGGGGATAGACATTCCTGAGAACGCAGATCAAATCCTTAAGATCACGAATGAAATCTAAGGAGAACAGCTTGTACAACGACAAGGGAAGACTCTCACCGGCCTGAAACACCAAGGAAAGGAAACTTAGCGAAAACAAAAAAGGAGGCTTCATTTTTGAATAATTATTAGTATATTTAGGTTATAAGTTAGTAATACTTTCAGCATAGCACAAGCACAAGCATTTGGTGCAGGTGTAATTGCACTCTGCATAGCACAAGCATGGATCGATCGCTTGGCTCAAAATGACAAGATTGATCTTTAATTTCTGCAAACCAAAGAAACAAGGAAATTGTCTGCAGCGGCAACCAACTCCAAAGTGCATGGCTTACTCATGGCCTTACTTTCTTAATAATCCATTGTTTTTTAACCCAAAAACAAAAAAAAAAGCTTTTAAATTAATGGGCATGCATTTTTCTTGGAGCACAAGCAGCTCTTGATTGATACCACAGTATGAAAGCTATAGTACATTAATGTAAACTTATTATTAGTACTAATAATATAGTTAATTCAAATTTTGCCTTAATTATATATAGGGAAGTCAACTTATCAGAGAGAAAAAAATTAGTGAGTAAAATAGCTTTGTCACTCTTGAATCTTGATATAAAAGTAATTACTATATGAAAAAAAAAATTGAAATAAAAAGGCAACTCTAGACCCGGCGGAAACAAAAGACAAATCCTTGAAAGCAGGTAAAGCATAAATCAAATCGAAAAGATTTTGATTACAGCCGAAATTTCAAACTACAATATTTTGTTGGAAAAAGAAAAAAAGAAACTTTTCTCAGAGATATCGTTTCTGTTTTGAGTTTTGATTGTAAGTTTTCTTTTCCAGGTTTCCTCTTTTAAGTCTTGACGACTGAATTAGGGCAAGATCCTCTCCACTAGTGAAAGATTTTTTTCAAGCCAATCCAACCGTCATGGATTAACTTGAAAAGATAGTGGACCTCTCCACTATCCTCTCTCCCTTAATCTAGTGGGAGTTTTTCTCACAAAAAAGAACAGTGTAGTTTATAGAGTCAAAGTTTTAAAGGATTTCTATTATCCAACCGGTAAACGTCTATTCTCTCCTTTCTTTTTTCTTTCTTCCTTAATTTCTCTGTAAGTATATTATTCAATAAAGCAGTTGTGTGATGATGATCTTTCTCAATTTTATTGCTTTGTTTATATGCCTATTCAATATATATAGTAATGGATATATTAAGAGAGTTTGATTCGTCCTTTTATCATGTGTGTGTTTGGGGTGGAATATGGATGAGATTAGATAGATGGTTTATGCATGCATACCATATGTATGATGATTTACATTTGTAAAATAAATCAAATCGAAATTACTTTTTGAATTTCATGTCTTTAAATTAAAGTATATATATAGACTTCCAACTTGATTCTATGATAAATTTTTATTGTGGTTTCTGTTGGTTGCAGGTAGTAAAGGGACAATATTGATTGTTATAAATTTGGCCATCCTGTTTGTTTATGATCAGCAATGGCAGCAATTCAAGATCAAGAAAGAATAGCACAAGCTTGTGGAGCAATGGCAAGTTTGTACGGAACTTCGGCAACAGTAGCGAAGAGAGCGTTGTTTCAACTTTTGAATCTTGAGGGTTATAAATGGGGCAATATTGAGCGTGATAATTACAAGGTTGTTTTGGAGCATATTGAGCAGACAATGAAACAACATAATAAGGTTACCCATTAATCCTTAAATTAAATACACCACCTATTTAGAGACTTCCATCGAATATTCATTGCAATGACATAATAATTATTAGGTTTCACTTGATATATTTGTTAATTTTTATGATAATTAGAATCCAAAAGCCAAGACGGAAAAGTCTGGTGATCATGATGAAGTTGATGAGGTCCTAGATATTCCGCCCAAAGGGGCTTTAAGAAGGCATAATAGAGAGGGGGGTCAACCATCTACCAGCAAGAAATCTACCAACTTTCGTCATCAGATTGAAGCTAATGGTATAAATGCAACTATACAGAAGCAAGTATTAATTGTGTTAGATTCTGATGATGAGGAGGAGGAAAACCTTATTATTCCAAAGAAGAGGCTTTGGAAGAATATGAATATGACAGAGGAGCCTGTTCAACCGTGTCCCTCCAAAAGAACCAAGAATGGAAAACACATTGAATCCAGTGATAAGCAACCAGAAACTATCAATCAAGGTATTCTTCATCTTTCAAGTATTCTGCTCTCTTTGTGAATGATCTAAATAGCTTTAATGATTCAAATATATTTGCAGAAACATTAATTATTAGAAAGACATATCACTCTTGATCTTGGTTACATTAATTATGATCCAAATTGGCTTTTGGTAATATGTTGTTGCTTCAGTTCCATCATATTCATATGCCTATATTTTGGCAGATATATCTCCTGGAATTTTATGTGAATTCGGTTCTTGTGCAGGGAAAGATACTAATGTTAAGGTGAAGGGCTCTATGTTGGAGTCTAAACCTCAATATGTGAGGGGTGAATGCTCTAATCATAAGTCGGAAACATCAAAGATTGATATTGTTTCATCTGACAATTGTGCCGTCAAAATCTGCTTGCTGTGCACCTCTTCAAGAAAAGTCAATTTGGATATCAAAACGGTTGCAAAGGAAGTAGAGAATGAATACAGAAAACACTTTGGAATCACGGATCCTGCTTTCTCTGCTGTGAAGCTGATGGGAGACATTTGTAAACGTTTGGTGGAAACAACTAGTGATGATGACAAAAGTGAAGGCATGACACCAATTCTCTTGCAGCCTTCAAACTCAAGCAAATTGAAACAAGTTATAAAGCATCCTACTTATTTGCAAGATATAACCCAAGGGAAGGAAAATGTACAAATCCCCTTGCTAAACAAGGGTGGCATGCAGTTGCCTGAATTTTGCTACATCTCAAGAACGTGGCATTCAAAGATGCTTCTGTATTGACCTTTTCACTTGCTCGAATATCGGACGATAACTGCTGTTCAGATTGTTTCGGGGATTGTCTTTCATCAGAGGTACCTTGTGCATGTGCTGCTGAAACTCGTGGGGAGTTTGCGTACACACGTGAGGGACTACTAAAGGAATCATTCTTATATGAAGCAATAGCAATGTGCCAAAGACCTCAAAAACACCAGTTTCACTATTGTGAATTAGATTGCCCAGTGGAGATTGCCAAAAGAAAAAGACCCTACAAGTGCAAAGGCCATTTGATGAGGAAATTCATCAAGGAGTGTTGGAATAGGTGCGGATGCAACAAGAAAAAATGCAACAATCGCATTGTTCAGCGGGGCATAACAGCCACTTTGGAGGTCAATTTCTCACTTAATAATTATATATTTTCCTTTCCATTATAAAATTTAGTGATCTAGTATAAAATTTAAGGAGAATTATACCATTCATTATTAGTGAAGTTTATTACAAGCGGCATGTGTCCCTTTAGGATATATTTTTTAATCATAAATACATAATCGATCAAGAATTGGGATGTGTCGGTTTTTTATATATGGAGACTCCATTTGTCCAAATTTTAATGTTACATTCATTTGTTTAGGTGTTTAGCGCCGAGGAAGGGAAAGGTTGGGGGCTTCGGACTGTCAAAGCATTGAGGAAAGGAGAATTTGTGTGTGAATATGTTGGGGAGATTGTAACCAACCAAGAACTGCATTTGCGAAACAAAATGAGAAGTGAGGAAGAGCACACGTATCCGGTTTTATTGGAAGCAGATTGGGGTTCAGAATTTTTTCTCAACGATGAAGAAGCTCTCTGTTTAGATGCAACCAAATTTGGAAATTGTGCAAGATTTATCAATCACAGGTAAGTTATTATTAATATTAGATATAATTTACTGCCAATAATAATTAGATGGGGTTTGTAACATTATTCTAAATCTTTGTTTGAATTAATATAGTAAATCCATACTAATTTTACGTGACAGATGCTTTGACGCTAATTTGTTGGAGATCCCAGTGGAAGTGGAGACTCCGGATCATCACTATTATCATGTGTGATTTTCTCTTAATTTTTTTTTTCATTTCTCATTTTGTCTATCTATTTTCTTTTCGGCCAATCTTAACTGAAGCTTAACAACATTTTGGATATTTATCAAGTTTCTTTGATGTGTGTTGTCAAAACTTGAACAGGTTGCATTTTTCGCCACAAGAAATATCGAAGCTATGGAAGAATTGCATTGGGTAAAGTTGATATTCCGTGTTTGTGCTCTTCATAATAATTGTGAAAAGAATTTCAATCTGTATAATTTATTCACACTGCGTAAAATAATCATGATTTGCAGGACTACGGAATCCAATTTGATGACAAAAGGCATCCCGTTAAAGGATTCAAGTGTAGATGTGGAAGTAAATTTTGTCGTGATCAATCAAGTTGTGAATGATATACTTTTGCTATGAAATTTTTGACTTGCACCATTTTCAAGTGTCAAAGCTTTTATAGCGCTTGTTGGACCAAATCAATAAAATGTCAAGAAATTCTTGATTCCTCAGGAATGCTTTGAGGTTTTTCAGGACTCCAAGAACGCCGACTGATCTTCTTAACTGCATTTGAAATGTTTCCTTGGTAATTCAAGTGTTGTGAGTGTCAGCCAGTGATAATTAAGGAGCCGTTGCTAATTAGCCTCTGTTTGAAATAACTATTCAAGCTTGTTCAAATTCTCATTTGCTTTCTCCAACTCAACCTGGAATTAAGTAGGTAATTCCAATCCAAAAGCAGTGCCATAAATACCAAAGAGAGGTGTCAACACAACTCTTTCATTTGTTTCCCAAAGGCAGGCAAGTAAATAGGAATTTACCAAATCCAAATTAATTAGTTATATATAAGTGGTAAAGAGTTTAGGTGCTACCTTTATGATGATCTGTGAAAGGATTTGGGACAACCCCAAATGGATGTTTTCTTTCAAGACATTTTTCAATAACAACTAAAACCTGTTTGCATAAGCCATATGGTAATATTATTAATTAGTGTAGCCAATTTGACATCCAAGGCTGATTTTCAGATTTCTTACTGCAAAACCTGCTAGTTGATATAACCTTACTACATGGAAAAGAATAAGTAGCTGCTGCAATACAAAAAATTATGTTTGTTTCCGATCACCACACATGATCAAAAATAACATAGTTCCAGTATAAAAACTAATTTGTTATTAAGATGGTGCACAAATTGTTGATGTGAATGCAACATCTCCACCCAGTCCGCCAGATAATAATACAAAGTGATCACATGGTGACTCTTCCTCAAGCAGTTCAAATGATGATATTTCAACAACTTCACCACAGAACTACATCAAATGCTTGATCTTACAATGTAACATTCCTTTTGGCTGATGACAAGCCATAAATGGCCCAACATACCCTACCCTATCAAGCACTATTTAGCCAGATATGGATTCTTAATTCAAATCTACTGCAAAACTGACAACAACAAAACAATAAAAATACAGCATAATTACACACTATTCCACTCGAGTACTCGACAAACACACACGTATTCTAACAGCTTTGCTACCTTGGTATATTTGGCTGCTCATACTGCTGCCCTTAACAAAATTCCTCATGAATTCATCATCTCATACACATCTCTCCTGAGGTTATCCATTGGATGGCACTTCATAAAAGTAGTTACAACTAGAAATAGGAAAAAGAATACGACTACACCAGAAAACTTGGGAGAGAACCATATTCTTGTGCATTTTAAGAGTAACAAGCATAAACTTCACATGGCAACTGAGTAGTGATGGATTATGACAATAAATGGCTACTCTCAGTCCATGGCTAGTAAATCGAAATGCTTTGTTAATAATCATGAAATTAGATTGTAAAATTCGTGTTACCAACCAAACACCAAACAAAATCAACACCAGTTAATAAGTGCACGACGCACATTCATTTAATAAGTTTAGACTTTTCAGGCTTGTTTGGTGCATAGGATAAAATGTCACTCATATGTCACTCTCCCTTTCTTTCTCCAACATTATCTATTCTTTCAATAGGGTTACAAATGGGGAGGATTAGTCATCCTATTGAAAGGGTAGAAATTGTAGGAAAAAGAAAGGGAGAATGAAATTTAAGGGACATTTTATTATATAATTATCAACCTATCCTATCCTATATGTACTACGAGCCCTTGCAATGAAATTTAACTGTAATACTTTTATTAGGATTTGACCTGAAAACTAAGGCACAGATAATGTCCACAAATCAAATAAGTAAAACCATAAATCTACTGAAAGTAAACATCATTTTTTTAGAAAAATATATCAGGGAAAAGTAACTAAAGAAGAGCCCATACAGGGGCTAGTATATTACCGTGGATTGTGGAAAATATCTTAAACAGCAAGCAGCAACCATGGAATAAGAAGTTGACTATAAGCAACAGTTGCATTTACATTCATGTTGGACACTGGAAATAAAAGAATAGTAATAATTAAAAGATGCTTAAGGTCAATCTAAAGTAAAACAAAGAAAAAGATTTAGCAAAGTACCAATCTCTGACTCAATTTCCAATTAATGACATCAACAATCCTTACCGCAGTCAATCCCTATGAACCATTGAGATGTCTAACAACATTGAGATGTCTAACAACAGCAATCGATTTTTGGGGCTCTTTTTGAATCTTGACCAAAAAAGGAAGGTAAACATCAGAATCCAATTAAAACACATTTAGTCAGAGAAAAAGGGATACCCTACCATAACAGAATTACCTGTGCTTCCAACTCAGCTATTCTCTGTAATGATGCTTGTTCAATGCAAGTACGTGCTTGCGCTCTCCTTCAAGCAAGCCCATCATCTGGTACCTTAGTTCAGCCATTTCTTGTGCTAGATCCTCTGCTTCTTCCTTCGCTTTCAACTTTTGACCTCTCAGTTCTTCCTAGTGACCATATTCAAAGGCCAACTTAATTTTAATCTAGCTGTGGGATCTCAAAAACTAGAGTGGACTAGAATGGAGCAGACTAAACTCATATTTCACCTTGTTTTGTTCCCATTAAAATATAAAGGGTTCACTTAAGGAAATAGTGTGTACCTTAAGTTTCTTCACGAGCAGTTTATATTCATTTATCTGATCTGACATGCTTTTAATCTGCTCTGCTGAACCAGCACCTGATTCCATGCTTAATGCCACCTTCAAGCCGCTTCTACAGTGTTACAAAAATGTTACAAAGAATCAAGGGAATTTATCGAAAGCTACTAATATTTGATACCTAACAGAGAGAGAAACGTAGACCAGTTAATTTTCTGAACAATTTTAAGAGACAAAAATAAAGAAAGCATTTCAGGCAAAGAGCTTCTTTAAAATGATCTGACCACACCACAACAAGATTATAAGTAATAGTCCAATTATACATTACAGGATTTTTTCAGGACAACTGAGTCAGACAGTTTTAGAAAACAACTATATTAGCAGGAATATACTCAAAAATAGGCTAAACAAAAGGGTGTGTGACTAAAAGCTTCTTTTATCAGCCATATTATGAAAGTCTTCATCACACGATAACCGTGTAACCTAATCAAATTTAAGCAAATTTTAGGTTGCAACAAACCTTATACTTTTTGATGTTGTACTCATGCCCTCCTGTTCACCCAAGAGAGTATGCATCTTGAGCTGTAAGTTGTCCTTGCTTTTCACAAATTCCTTGACATTTGGACAATCTATCCTAGCATTCTTTTAAGATGTAATTAGCTTTCTCCTTAGCTCTTTATTTTCGTTATCTAGCCCTTCAATAATTTCCTGTGCATTCTGGAGCTGAACCTCAAGCTCTTTAACTAAAATATTCATCTTGGAGTTTTCTTCAACATTTTCTTCTTCAGTTTTCTTAGCTTCAAGGCATGTCTGCTCCAGGGCCATTATATCAAGCTTCATGCTTTCTATCTCACACTAGGAATCCAGTGCGATAGATGATAGAGACTCCTCCAGTTTCTCAATGCGTAAAGCTGACTGTTGCAACTCTTCTTTTTCCTCTACTTCCTTCATTAGTAACAAGCGGTCAGAATTGGACCTATTCAACTCTCCTCTTAATTGGCCCACTTTCTCATGTAAAATTTCCATATCTGCTAGTTTGATCTCAAGGTTGAGCACATAATCAGTTAGACAGTTGCACTTAGTTGATCCTGCAAGTAATCTAAAGAACCATAATAAGGTTAAAAGCCAGTAACTTGTAACAATAAATGCATGGCCAAGCAGTTATGACCACTCTTCAAGAGGGTTAAGGTCCAAGGTTTGAATCACCACTTTCCACTATGACTTCCTCATAGTTCACAAGAAAAAATAGAAAGACTAACTCTGACTTTAAAGTCAGGAATGGAAGTCAGCATACAGTGTATAGAGAATAATTCACCCAGTGCTACAAAGGATGCAGACTAAGTCCAAGTATTCAATACTTGGTTCAAATATTTGAGAAAAGAAAAGGTTGAAATGATTAAAAATAAAAGATCGTTGACAACTTGAGTTTTAATAATATATTTTGAATATAAATTTAATTAGAGTAAGCTAAGCTGGAAAATTAAGATGAGTAGAACTTGCTTGCATATTTTCACTAGAAGCGCAACCATAAACCTCACAGGGGTTACTAATAGATACCAATTAGCTACTTCCATGTAAAAGGAAGGGCCATTAGATAGAATACGTAAAACAAAACGAAATTAAGACCCTCAGGCCTCAGTAATGATTTAAAGAAAAAAAGAATCATTACCTATTTCTTGAGAACAGTACTTTAGCTCTCTTTCCAATCTCTGAATATGTTTTTTGTCCTGTAGACGAGCTTCCGACAGTGACTTCACATGTTGTTCTTGTCTCTACACTGAACAAAGTTACAATGAGACCGTTCTGACAATCACAACAATACACCTCAAGTGAAAATCTAGGAGCAAGACAAATAGCAATTGAACACTGCAACATACCCAGCCGCCCGGTGTTACCATAAACTCAATTAGGTGATACAAATAAACTTTTCCGCAGAAATTAGATAAATAAATTCTACAATTTGAAACCAGGCAAAACACAATTTTCATGCAACTGAAATGCCAATAGAAGAGTAAAGACCAGTTTTAGATACTTGATAAATACATAGAGATATCATTTCTTCAAAAAGAGAATCTGGAAGATAATGAACAAACAATCCATAATAGCATGTTACAAATGAAAGATTAATGATGTGGCATAAAAAAATTACCCTGATTAGTTCATAGCCCTGGGATTGTGATTCTTTCACCATCTCCTTTTCTTTCCATAACTGCATGTCATATAGAAAGATAGGTAGATAAACACAACATCAGCAAAAAGGGGATCAAAATTTATGATTGATTGCAAACTAACAACATAACCATAAGCACAAATTATACTGAATGGCTAGATGAATAAAAGCAAACACCCTTCAAAAGCTCAAATAGTTAAAGGTAAAAGAACCACTTTTGTTTTCCATTGGATGACAAAGAAATTTAGTGAAGCTTCATTTCTAAAATAACTGAAAGAAAAGAAAAGGCCAATAGCTCAAGCATTGCAGTGCGAATATCCTAAGCTGTTCATCTAGAAGTTAAGTACTTCAGAAACAATAGAGTACAAGAAAGCCTTAAACAACAGCTACAGAAATGTTAAAACAAGAAAAGGGCTTAGTCGTTACAAGAAGACAAAGAATCTACCTCTCTGCATCTGGTTTCAATCTCCAACAGTTGTTCAACATCAATAGGGTTGTGTCCGTCACTCCTTGAACTACTTGACATTTTGATTTGATCAATTCTAATAATATAACCAATCAACTCTTCTTACAAACCCAAGTATCAAACTTTACCTGAAATTCAATTTATAGAAGAAAAAAGACATGACAAAGAGATAGGTATGAGAAACAGGATAGTTTTACAACAGAAATGTCAGAAAACGAAACAAGCATAGAAATTTCCCCAAAAAATTCAGGTTTCTGTACCAAATATAAGTTATACAAACACCCAAAAAAGGAATTATGAAATCATAGCATAGTAATAGACATCATATAAATGAAATTAAAAAAAGGGAGAAAAATTTACAGACAGTGGAACTCTTTTTTTTGATAGGTGTACATTTATATATCAATATCATATGAAATGATCATCTTTTTTCTGGTACCAAAAAAAGAAACAAGTAATCATCTTTTAACAATTCTATATCAATATCATATGAAATGATCTATATCTAACAATTCTGGCTTCAATCTCAGTGGTGATTCTATCAGGTGAAAAATGCCCTCATCATCCCAATCCCACAGTGGTTCTGGACTTGGTGAAGGACTTGGTTTAGACTTAATCTTGAGAGGAGACTTAATCAGACGGTACTCAGGTGTCATTAGAGGACTCGTGGGCTCTGCAGATGCATCGGAGAAATCAAGAAATTCACTTGTGGAAATCATCAGTGATCTTTCCTTTGCTTTGATGCATTCGTCGTGATTGTGGAAGTCTATAGATTCAGGTGAACCCTCTGCCTCTGCCAAAATGGGTAGCTTTTTACTTTGATTCTTGTTCCTTTTTCTTGTCTCCGGCAACCGTGGCTTGCCTGAATTTGAAATGTCAGAGAGAGGTTTCCTCACACCCGCTTGTGATTTTCTTGTCTCCGGCAACCGTGGCTTGCCTGAATTTGAAATGTCAGAGAGAGGTTTCCTCTGGAGTAGCGACATGGCGGGAAGTATCTTTCAAGAACTTAAAAACCGCAGGAACAAAAAAAGGAGCGGAATTGGGATGGTTTTCTTTTCGCAGGAAAAAGCAAGAGAGTTATTTCGTAAGAAAAAAAAAATCAAGAGAGATTAGCTTAACTGTTGGCGACTGGCGTATTTAAAGGTGGAGCCGCTGGAGCGTTTACGCTATGTGTAATTTTCTAAACTCCACCGTCCTATTGTATAATTTGCTTTTTAGTATTTGATTTTCAAAATCAAAACTTATGAATGGTTTAGAAATTGTGCGACTAGTGACGTGGTAAAATAGTATCCCTCCATCCTAATATATAGGCAACGTGGCTTAATAAAAATAACCCACTGCTATCTCCAGTCCAGTCCAATTACGCACTGAATAAAAACCTGATCCAAAACCCAATTCCCAAACGCCTAAACCCCTTCTATTCGCAGTTTGGGTTTGAGGTTTCCCTCGGAATTTACTTATCTCCAGGTTTGTCTGTCTCTAACACTTTTCTTTAAACTTGTTTGGCTTCTCAGAATATTTCTCATCGGAAGAGAAAAACCTTTTATCTTCTTCTTCCAAATTTACATTTTAAGCTCACTTCAATCCAAATCTTTGTTTCACTTAGACAAAACTGCGGAGGAGGACTGATTCAGCGAAACGTTTCTGAATCGCCTTTAACAGGTATTCTTTTTTATTAAAAAATAAAACACTGAAACTTTAATTTCATTTCTAGTGTGAAGTATGTGGAACTGTGTCCGCAAATATTATAGATTTACCTTCTTTTTTTTTCTTTAACGCTATTGGTTTTAGTTAATTTTGACATTGTAAAGGAAAGGGTTTGATTTGTTTGTGTTATCTGCTATGTTCTTCAGAGAAAAAAAAGGTGTTGAATTAATAATTGAGTTGATGGGTTGTTTATGTATTTGACAATGCAGATGGCGTTGCGAGGAGTTTGGCAACTTCAGAAGCTGGTTGTAAGCTACTGTGATTGGGGAGGGAGTAGTAGGGGCATCAGGTATGATCTTTAGCTTCTACATAAGAATTCAAAAAGCTTTACCTTCTATGTATTATTATCTCCTTAATCTTCCATCTGATGCTTTGTGATACATTCCTTCCACATCTTTGGGATGAATTAGCTTTAGGGTTTCCTTGTCATGTTTTGTTTTTGTTTTACTTCTTTGTATGGTTGTCATTATTCGGGTTTATAGTCACTTCTGTCTACATATGACATATTGGTTGAGGCTTGGCGATATTGATGATCTGAAATATAGTGTCAGTGTCAGATTATGAGACATATAATCATTTGTATATCAAGTCCTGGCAGTCATTTTATTGGATAGCCTCTTGGTCTTTGCAAGTAAATTTTATAGATTAAGAAAAAATGTCATTGCTGGAGCTGGAATTTTCATGGATTTCATCTTTAAAACAAGCTGCTGTCTTTATATTTTAATACTTTGACATGTTGCATTTGGAAGCCTTATCACTTTGTATCAACACATTTGTATTACATTAGGCTGCTGATATTGCTGTTGTTGATGTAGTAATGGAACAGCAGAACAAATGGCCATGTATATCTACATATGCTGTCTTTCTTCCAAGTGAAAAATATTGACATTTTGAAGAGTAGAGATAATTTTGCACAAAAGTATGTTGGGACAATAAAAGGCTTTCCTCCCACTTTATGCGTGTTTAGTCTACTTGTTGCTTTAGGGGGAAGTGGCTTGACAAGTTCTTGAAATTATATCTTATAGGGGTGGCAAGAGCTAGCTAGCAGCAGACTAGCCAAAAGAATTGTTACTTATTAAACAAATGAGTTCACTACAGATTTTCTGATGCTATGCTAGGATGCCTTTTTCCTCGAAAGTTTATTTCTATATTAAAGTTCTTATGTGAGGAAATAGCCCAAATTTATAATTTCTTTCTGTATGTTGTGTTATGCTTTCTTCTCCTTGTTTCTTTGTCAGTTAATCTTTACGACTTTCATCCAATTTTTGAAATATTTGCCAAATTGACTATTTTCATTAAGGCTTCTCTTCTTTAAGCTTTTGAGCTGCTGACTGTGTTTCCATATGTGCTTCAGAAAACCAAAGAAACCTCAATAGCAATTTAGATCAACTGAAGATTCCTTGTTGTAACTTGCATAGTGTAACAAATTAGCACGTTAATAGTAAATTATGAGCTTCTCCCTCAACTTTCAAGTTACATAAATAACAAGGTCATAGGATGTCTGTAACTTTGGGTTTTCAACTCAATACACCAGATGTCTCGTGTTCATGCAATCAAGCTGTATAGTTTATACACTAATACTTATGAGAAGCGCGTTCTGCAATGAGTTCTCTAAATGGCTACTTAAATTCTTCAAATTCAATCTCACGTTCATGCTAATAGTCTGGCATTATTATGGTAGGGCATTTATGGAATCACAATTACCGACATTTAAAGAGAAAAACCCCCAGCTGGAGGTGGTGACTGAACTCATTCGTGGACAGCATCCACATTTAAAGGGCTTTTACAGTAAGATTCTCTTTCTTTCTTGGATGAGCATTTCCAGCATATGCACATCAAACCCATGCATTTTCGCAGATTGCAAGCCACTTAACATGTATGTTTTCTCCAAAAGCACTCCAGCAATTTAAAGCATATCTCTTGCCAATTTTTACAGAGAACAGAAATGAGCGGGTGATATGTGTGAAGAATTTGACTCCAGAAGACATCCTTCTGCATGCAACCAGACTGAGGAATGCTTTGGGAAGAAAGGTGGTGAAATTGAAGACGAGGCATGTAACCAACCACCCGAGTGTTCAAGGTACATGGACAACTGATGTGAAATTTTGAGGCTCAAAGCTGGTAGTTCAAGAATTTGTCATTATGATTCCTTTGTTGTTCTATCAAGCCATGATGGCAACTTGCTGAAAGTTTCCCTCTTTAGAGGTAAATGAAATGATATGCAACTCCCTAATGATGTTTGGGATGGTGAAATATGTGTTGAAAACTGTCTCTGGCAGTGATGAGTTTTGATAAGCATGCAGCATAGATGTTTGGACCTAAAGCCATTGGTACTTGATGAAAGTGCCTTTGCTTAAGGAATTTACTTTGGAATGCAGTTACTCTCATATATATCTTAAGCAGCTTAACCTACGTCAGCACCTTATAAAAGTGATTGTCATTTGCCCCAAAATCAGAGGCAATGCCTAAATAGATTCAGATAAATCACCCTTCAAGAATGCTAGTTCATAGCGTTAGATTTGTCCGCTCCTTTGAATAATGGTACTCTTATAAAATCTTAAGTAGATTTGTCCCGGCTAATCTAAAGTTGAACCGTGTTGAATGAATGAATGAAAATCTTAACATCATATGATTAAATCCCAGTTGATCTACAGAAGGAATTGTTGCATGATAAACAGGCTCAAGCAAAGAGGAGACAAGTATCAAAAGGAAAACCAATCTCAAACAAAGAGGAGAAACGTATGAGAAGAAAACCAATTAAGGCAAAAGATATTGTATATTCTCCAAGTCCAAGTTAACAATTTGCAAGCACTGGGTTTCTCCTGAAGAGCACGTCAATGGAGCCAGCCACACAAAATCTTAAGAACCATAAAACTTATTTGCTTTTAATCCAACTCGTCACTTTACAGACTAAATCCTGAAACATACGATTTTTGTACTAACAGGTTTGACATTGATGCTCTACACAAAATTATAATTATTGTTGCCAACGAAATCAAATCTTCATGTCCCTATAATATCATTGCCGGTTCTTGCAATAGTTTGGTTTGTTGATCGAGCATTCATCATGTTCAATCCTCTTACAAGAGTAGCTGTGTAGAATGGAGTAATTCAAGTTTGTTTCTAGTTATTTAATTACTCATCACCCATCTCCATTTCCATGTATTCAAGGTTAAAGGCTCTGGATAAAGGAATGGATCATAGTTATTTTCCATTGCTTGAATATGAATATTGCTCACTTCATAGCCTTGTAATCGTTCCACTCAATTGCCTCTCCCCTCGGATAGCCACATGCTCTTCCTATGCAAGCAAGTAAAATCACCACTGGGAATGGGATGGATAGAAATATGGTTATAATTGAATCTCATATATATTGGCCTAATCTTGTGGGGAATTGCCATACATGTCTAAAATGTAGAATGCTGCAGCCAGCACTTAATAATGAACATACCCAACCCAAGCATGGCTAAGGAAATTTGATGAAGAAGAAACACATATATTCAAAAAGTTTCACTCTATATTAACAAATATCAAAGTCTCATTTATCAAAAAAAAAAAAAGCAGAGATAGTTTAATCCAATTTGTATGTGCATGGAGACAATATGACAGAACAGTGAAATAAAAGGGCAGGAATAATGGCAGGCAGCATAAGCAAGCCACTGCCAGTCTCCAAACCAAAATCTGGAGACCAGAAGATCTACTTTCCAAGTAATCGACGAGCACGTTGATTTGCGCCTTGCACACGTATATTTAGTGTATCCACATCGTCCTCCACACCATTCAGTTTTCGGTTGTGACTGCAAATGAAGCACACATTTAATCTCAAATGCACTTGTATATATAACAAAAATGCAGGCAAAATACATCAGAGCTCATTAAACAAGTAAAAATCCACAAATCAAGAGGCTCTATTTCATTAAGCTATGTAAGAAAAGGGGGAAAGGTTAGATGAAATCAAACATGTAATTGGATTGTTAAAGAAAATTAAACAAAAGACACTAACCTCTCAATTTCAGAACCCATATCAACAGCCATATCCTTCAGCTGTCCCAGTAGATCGCTTAAATCAGAGAGTCCATCATCCTGCTTTGCCTTTTCAACCTATTTTCATAATTCCAAGTTAATAAATTATTTGCATATTCCACAAAAAGCTTCAATTTCTGAGTTGTTTCATGCCTTCATATCATGCACTAATCATTCAAATGATTTTTATTTCTTTCTTTTCTTGGTATTAAAGAATAAGTTACTATAATATTTTGAACAAAATAGGCACAATACACACCACAACTTTTTGATATGCATCAGTGGGTTCAGGGTGTGGTGTTCGAGATCTCGAGTGTCCCTTAGGAGCAGTGTCCAATCCCAGCTTCTGCTTCTGATCCAAGTGGGCACCTTTTCTATCAGATGAATAATCTGTAGACCCAGTAAATATTATTCAGAAAAGATGCTACAAAAAAGACATATATGCAGAAATAATTGGAAAGTCACCACCAACTTTGAATCTTATACAAGAAGCACATTCTGATTTTTCTTTATCTTAAATAGGGCAAGGAAAAGAATAGATAACTCGAAGAGTAAGATAAAGAAAAATAACCTGCTGTTATAACAGGGCCAACAATTGGACGAGTCTTCTTTGGCTTCCAAGTTTTAGAGAACATGCCTCCAAGACTTCCCAAAAGCTTCTCACCCTGAGATCAGAAACAAACAAACACAAAGTAAGTCCCTTTAAATTCACAACTGAAACATCAAACATCTCATAAGAAATACCAGTAAACAGTCAAGTGAAACATATTTTGAAAAAGAAACACAATTTTGTCCCACAAGGAAAGAAACTTGTAGGATAAGAGATAAATGATAAGAAGGAAGGACAACATGCATAAAGGAGAAGATATTCATTAAGCATCAAAGATATGATTTTCTAAATTCAACTCCATCTTTCTTTTAAGAAGTAGAAACTGCACCAAGATGCAATTACTTTATTTCTAGTAAAACTACTAACATTGCTACCTATATTAATACTATTTTCCTTCCCACGTTTAATAAAAGATTTCCCCCCACTATACCTATCTAAAGATGCATTGATTATTGAGTTGCATAGCAGAAGCAGATAGTTGAGATCATCCATGCAGTGTCCCAGTGGATGGTATAATGGCAAAGCTAGGTCAGATACATTGCCAGTGGCAAAGCAGCTAGTATGTTAGGGTAGTAAAATTATATGTCTCAAGTAATTTTATTACAAAGTAGTCTATTGGACGAGGAATGGAGGATTTCAGGTTCTGAAGTTTCAGAACATGATGGCATCAATACCAAGATGATGTCTGGGGTGGAAAATCTAATAATCTATCCTTTCAATCCTATAAAATCAAAACACATTAAGGAATTAATTTCATTATATGCGACTCCTTTAGACCATCATGCCAGCTAAATGAACAACCCAAATATCATCATGATTTTGAAAATATAAACTCTTATGAAAGAAGTGAATTCATGTACTGCATGACTATTCTTCAACGATTTAGCAGAAGATATTGCTTTGAAAAATAAAACACCATACCCGACTAAGGTCGTGATCAATGCCAGCTGCCACATTGTGAGTCCGGGTAATTTGCTCACCCTGATGATGTAAGGTGATCAAAGTGTTGGTGGCACTCTCTCTCATTTCTTCTGCAATCTTCACACAGTTATTAACAGTCTTTGTAGTCTCCTCGGACTTGTAGACAGCATAATTCTCCAACTCTTGTACTGATTGGTTCTCTAATCCTCCAGAGTCACGGAAATCATTCTTATACTTATTTCTTGATGCAGAAGATTGCCAATATGAAGAAGAGGAGGAAGAAGAAGAAGAAGATTTCACATTCTCTTCATCATCATCAAAAGGATTGGTGCCAAAATTAGGGGGATTCAGCGTAGGTTCAGAAGAAGTCCTTCTGGAAGGTTTCAGTGTTTGCTTATTATCCAATTCGTCATCAGAATCAAAAGGATTGGAGCGAGGAGCAACACGAACAGGATCAACTGAATTATGCTTAGCAGTCTTCAATGGAGACTTTTTAAAACCTAACATCCTTTCAATGAGCAAATGCGCTGCTTGGTAACAGAAAGAAGTCTTAACGCTATTGAATCTGCATAGAAATTAGTGTTTAAAAATATTAGACCATGGTGGCAAAGAATAACAGAGACATAAGGCAAAAACCCAACTAATTCTCAGAGCATACAATATATATATATATATATAGGCATTAATTTCAAGCAGCAAAGGTGAAATAATCAGAAAAGAAATTTGATCAAACAATCTCATTCATATTCTTCCTTTGGAATATATGAAAAGGCGTAATATGTAATATACTTGAGAAAAGGAAGTTAAAAAGCAATTGAAAAGGCTAAAAGCAAGAAAAAAGAGAAGCAGATTGCCAATTCACATACAAAGAAACGCAACCAGAAACAAAAATTAAAAATACCCCAGGATTAGAAGAAACACATGTTAAATAAAAAAAAACTGAAAATCATAAATTTATCACCAATGACTAAGTTGACTTGAAATTTTTCGTTACTTTCTAGAAGACTCAAAGGACAAAAATTGGCATAAGAATCTCTAAAGTTTTCACGGCAGGGAATATCAAACAAAGAAACAAGAACAACTAAGAAACCCTCGAAGCAAACATCAAAGTAAAATCCCAAGAATCCATCAAATATTTGCTCAAAAATTCAAAAAACAAACAAGAAACAAGAAAAAGGAAAACTGGGTTCTGTTTGGTTAACCTGAAAGTTGGATTTGTTTTATCAAGAACAAGCAAGAAAATTAAAACAACCCATACACAGAAATTATGCTAGAATCTTGAGAATTACCTGGAGATGGAAATGCAGAGGAAATCTTGCAAATCAACAGAAAGCAAAATTGAGAGAAAAGTTCTCGAGTTGATTGTCGAAAATGAGGAGTTTTAAAGAGGGAGAAGACGCATGAAACGCGTCATGAGACTCAGAAACTCAAAAGAGAAAGTCTTGAATGAAAGTGGAAACTGGTAAGAAAGTGGCCAAATCGTAATTATTATTAATTAATTCAAGAGATGCTGCCATTTAAAATTTTGAAAATAATAAGAAGAAATAAGACACCATAAAGTAAAAAAGGGACTTTTTCCATGGGATGGGAGCTTTTTTTTCTCTTTATTTATTCTTTGGTCAGATGTCTTAATAACATTATAATTATAAAATAATAGTAATAATTTAAGAAATAATATTATAATTATATTTTCCCACAAAATCAAATCTTGACCATCCAAATATTTTATATTAATTATCATCATGCTATATTTAATTATTTATTACTAATTTTTATTTTCACCAACTTTATAAGAATTTATTTGTAGCTATGGCCTATGTGTTAACAAAATTAAAAGAAAAAAACCCCTCTTTGAAGAATTTATAACATCTTGATTTAAATTTTTTCTAGAAGACTTGTATTAAAAAAAATTACTTTTCCATTTGTTGAACAAATCAAACAGAGACTTGATGTTACGCACCCCAATTTGACCAAAAACTAATCCCACTTTTCAATAGAACCAACCTCATTTTCCATAGAACAGCCACAGGCGGCTATTTCCACGTTTCAATTTGCAAAAAATTAAAAAATTAAAAAATCCCAATTTTTGGGATATTGAACAAAACCAACCATAATAATTATATGCTCTAGGGAAATAAAGATTTATATGCTTGTTAGAAGTCAAATTACATAAACCAGAATAGAACTTTTTTTTTTTTAGATAAAAATAGGTCATTTATTCATATTATGCAGGAGAAGGATTACAAATGTGTGCAGGTAAATAGCCTAACCACACCCTTTGACCCCCATTGTACATTCAGAATGAGTTATATTATGAGCAAGAACATTCGCTTTCCTTTTAACAAAATCAAAAGAGATTAAATCAAACTGAGTTGAAAGAAACAAAACATCATGGACTATGGCAGCACCCATCCAAAGCGAGTTGTGTCCTTTCTTGATCTCTTCGATAGCTTGTTTGCTGTTAGATTCCACCAACACCGAAGTGTATCCATGCTCCCACGCCACCTCAAGGCCAAACAAGATAGTCGAACACTCGGCATGTAACACACTATCAACGTTTTCCAACCTGCTAACACCTCCCAAAACAATTGATCCCCCAACATCCCGTATCACCACCCCTAATGTAGTTAAACCCGAAGACTGAACATATGCGGCATCGCAATTCAGCTTTAGCATCCCTTGTCGAGGAGGCACCCAATAGTTTGAGACATGAGTCCTAGTAATCTGTCTTTCACCATAAATACACTGCATCCCTTCCTCGAGCTCTTTCATCAAATTCTCCAACTTTCGAACCAAATGAGAACTAAGCATGCATTTCCCCTCATGCAAAAATGAGTTTCTATTAAACCACAACATCCATAAACAGGTAAATACAACCTTTTTGGGTTGCAAGAACACTAAGATTCAAACAGAAATCAACAGCATTTTCATTTGAAAGCACAAAATCCTCTATCCAGCTTGCTGCATCTCTCCATACTGCCTTGGCAAAATGACACTCAAAAAATACATGCTTAAGTGTTTCATTTGATTCACCACATACGCAGCACACATCTTCAACATCAATATGCTTTGATTTCAATATATGTCGTACAGGGAGAAAGCCATGCATTAATCTCCAAGTAAAGTATTTTACCTTTAGAAGAACCTTGGCTGTCTAGAGGAGTCTCCACACCGGATTTCGAAGTTCAATTTCGTCTACTTCATGTTCCAAAAATATTCGAGCCACATGGTAAGCTGACTTGACGGTAAACATACCCATTTTCGAAGCAACCCATATAAGCTTATCCTCAAGTCGATGTGAACTAAGTTGTATATCCATTATGGCATCCATCCACCTCATTCGGTTTAAAGAGAGATTGTAGCAGGTCTTCATTCCAACATCTTTCATCTTGATCTATGAGTTCCGCAACCATCCCATAAGCAAGGGAATTCGGAGCAATTTCACTTGGTTTTTCCAAAGGCAGACTAGGAATCCAAGTATCCTCCATTATTCTTACCGACATAACATCTCCATCTCGAACCCAACCTTAGTACCTCCCTCCCTTCCACTATACTTCGCCATACATAGGATGGATTAGCACTTAACTTTGCATCCATAAATGATCCCGTGGGGAAATATTTAGCTCGAAATATCTTGTAACAAAGAGTAGCGGTATTATGGATAAAACGCCACCCTTGCTTAGCTAGAAAGGCCAAGTTGAAAGCTTCAAAATCTCTAAAACCCAAACCTCCATCCAGCTTTGATGTGCACAAATCCTCCCATGATACCCAGTGAATGCCTCTATTATTTCTTCCATGACTCCACCAAAATTTTGCCAATATCATATTAAGATCTTTGACAAATGTTTTAGGAAATTTGAAACAACTCATAGCATATACTGGGATAGCCTGTGCCACTGCTTGAATAAGAACACCTTTCCCAACTGTGGACAACAGTTTGCTCTGCCAATAATGAAGACGGTTCCAGATCCGATCTTTAATATGTTGAAAATGGAGTTTCTTTTCTCTACCAATTAAAATCGACAGCCCCAAATATTTGTCACCTGCTAGCATCTTCGAAATTCCCAATTTATTCTTTATTGCTTCTCGATCCGCCATGGGAGTATTACTACTAAAATAGATAGCTGATTTATCTATATTCACAAACTGCCCAGATGCTTGCTCATACTGTTGAAGTAAACCCAATATTGAATCAACTTCCTCCAAAGTAGCTTTTGCAAATAATAAGCTATCATCTGCAAATAGAAGATGGGTAACTCGTGGTGCAGCACGACAAATTGAACCCCCTTGTATCACTCCTTCAGCATCAGCATTATTTAACAGGGCAGAAAGACCTTCCACAAAAAGAATAAAAAGATATGGAGAAATAGGATCACCCTGACGGATTCCACGCGATTGAGCAAAATTTCCACATTGCTTTTCATTGATAATTACCGAGTAAGAGACAGTACGCACACAAGTCATTACTAATGAAATCCACTGACTTGGAAACCCCATAGTCTTCATCACCTTTTCTAAATAGTCCCATTCGACCCTATCATATGCCTTACTCATATCGAGTTTCAAGGCCATACTCCCATGCTTGCCTCCCTTTTTGCTCTTCAAATGGTGAACAGTATCATATGCTACTAATGCATTGTCAAAAATCAATCTACCTGGAACAAAAGCACTTTGATTCTCGCTAATGATATCAGGTAGTATCTACTTCAAACGATTTGCAAGCACTTTAGACACAATCTTGTACAGAACATTACATAGGCTGATGGGGCGAAAATTAGCCGGGGAAATAGGTTTCTTGATCTTAGGACTCAACACAATATTAGTGACATTTAAATCCGACCACCATCCTTCTCCATTTAGAAAACCTAAAACAGCATGAGTTACTTCATCACCTAAAACATCCCAATATTTTTGATAAAACATCGCAGTCATTCCATCAGGCCTTGATGCTTTCGATGGATTCATCTGATCAATAGCATTTTTTACCTCCGACGCCTCCCAGGGCTTTGCTAACAACTCTATGTGTTGGGCTGATAGCCTAGTTTTAATGTTATCACAAAATCCAGCAGGAATATCTTTATGAGAAGAAGCAAAAAGCTTTTCAAAATAGCCTATGAATACATTCTCAATCTGACCAGATTTAAATCGCCAACTACCAAATGCATCCTTAATTTTTGAAATTGCATTATCCTTCCTCCTCTGTGATGCAAAGTTATGAAAAAAGGATGTATTTCGATCACCTTCCCTAAGCCACAATGACTTTGCCCTCTGTCTCCAGTATACCTCTTGGCATTTTTCTAACTCCGCAAGTTCCAACAATAGAGCATTCATCATCTCCGTGTTCTGACCAGCATTTTTGCTTCCATAGAAAGCAGTAATTTCCTTCTTAATCTTTTCAATTTTAATCCCAAGAGAACCATACACATCCTTGTTCCAAGCAGCAAACCCAATTGAACATTCTTTAATTTTAGCTAGCACCTCTTTAAGATTAGTTGCCCTGTCCGATCCCCACTTTTCTTCGACAACCCTTCGAAAGTCTTCATGTCGAGTCCAGAAATTGTCAAATTTCATTGATGGTTGTCGTGCTTCGGTTTGGATTTTATGATCTGCTATATGGAGTATTATAGGTAAATGATCCGAAAAGCTGGAGAAAACATGCCTTTCAATGGAAAAACCGAATCTGTGTAACCATGTACTTGAGACCAAAAAACGGTCTAGTCTTTCAAAAACAGCAGCATCATCTCGACCACGTCTCCATGTTAGATCAGGCCCAACCACTTTCAAATGCTCTAATTCACAATCCGAGATTACATTGCAAAACGCCTGAACTTGGGCAAAAGGTCTTACAGGACCTCCAACCTTTTGTGAACCCTCCAAAATCTCATTAAAATCCCCACCAATTACCCATGGTAAGGAACTTTGCTCTTTCAAATTTCGGATTAAATCCCAAGATTCACCTCTTCTATGTGTAATTGGATTCCCATAAAATCCTGTAAATTTCCATGGCTGAGAATCATCCCCATTAATTATTTGTACATCAATATGGGAAGCGGAATAACTTATAATTGTAACATTCCAACCATCGTGCCACAAAATCGCTAATCCTCCACTTCTACCAACACAATCAACCGAAAAACAATTCGAAAAACCCCACCTCGACCGTAACCATTCCATCTCATTGTTACGCCTTTTTGTCTCACTAAGAAAGACTAATTGGGGGCGGTGTTTTTTCAACACCTGATGTACTTTCGGAATCGCCCTGGCTGCCCCCAAGCCCTGGCAATTCCAAGCCAAGATACTCATTATGCTTGGCGGGGTTGGCTAACATTGCCAACCTCCACCGGAAAAGGGGTATTAAAGTTTGAAATACTATCAGAATTTACTTCACCATCTTCCCTGCTCTTTTTCCTCGCTCCCACCGTATTGCCCTTCGAGCATTCTCTCTTCTTACCAGAAACTTTCGGCCCATGACCTCCCTCCACCCTGGTAGATGTTCTTGCCAACCTTTTCCACTTTTTATTACACTGATTTCCATCACCATTAATTGAGAGTTCATTACTAGCCTTAAAAACAAAATTGGATCCGTCCTTAGTAGTCTTGCTTCCAACCATGTCAACATCATGTCCTTCATCAACAGCCCTTGGAGTAGACATCGAATTTGCAGCTGCACTTCCGCCCATGTTGGAGTTCTTTTCCACCGATTCTCCTTTTGAATTTCGAGAACGATTACCGTCCTCATACAACACCCGGTTGGATTGATCAATTAAAACCAGCCTTGCATTATCATTCTGAAACTCTGCTAATGCCCCCTTTTCCATTGCTGCCTTCAATCTTAACATAGGTTGAATGTTCTTTACCTGCTCTGTAATCCCACCCTTAGGCTTCGACACATGATCCTGCCTATTCACCGACAACTCCTTATCAACCTCTCTTCCAGTGTGAGTTTCACTAAGACCAGGCCATCAAATTTTAAACCTTTTGATCGAGGAACTTCAGCTCTCAACCATGATCCATACTCCTTGACAACTTTCCCCTTATCTCTCCTCATTATCACTGCTTTCTCACATTCATTCTCAACATGAGTCAAACAACCACACACATAACAAAAATCAGGGAGTTTCTCGTATCGAAAACTGATGAGTAGTTTTGCTCCATTGGGTGCGTTCAAAATCATACCCCTACGTAAAGGTTTATTCACATTCAATCGGGCTCTAATCCTTAAAAATTTTCCCCAAGCTATCTTCTCACCACAAGTTTCGATCTCCTCCACTTCCCCAAGCGAATTCCCAATAACTTTGCCGATGTTTGCATTCATGAATCCAAGAGGAAGATCATGCGCTTGGATCCAAAAAGAACATCCATCCAATTTCATGTCTTCAACACTGTCATAAGCATCATAAGGTTTCAAAACCAAGAGTGCCTTATTAAAATTCCATGGCGTCTGTTGATAAACCCTCTCTTTTTCCACCTCGGATTCGAATTGGAAGATATATAACTTATCTCCAATCTCCCTTATTTGTAAGCCTCCAGATAACTTCCACACCATATGCATCACGTTCCGCATAACTTCCACGTTAACAGGTCTACGAGAGAGCAATTTTCCAATCAAGCATGAATTCCCCTCCGCCAACGTCTCAGCTATCAAGCTTGGATCCACCGCAACCTCCAAATTTTCCTCCTCGGTAAGGTGAAAACTGTCCCATAATTCTGATAATCCTTCCGCCATAATTCACCCAAATCACTCCAGAATAGTCATGATCACAAAAAGAAAGAATAAAAACCAGAGATTATTGACTAAGAAAAAATAACTTGTACGCCGACAAGAGGTATTACTCACAAGGGAAAAGAAACCCTAGGAGAGAGAAAAAAAGGAATTAATCTCAGAATCCAAAAAAAAATAGAACATTTTAAAGTGTGTGAATTAGGTTAGATGGCCCAAAAAAATTAGGTTAGAATTTGGGCCACACCTTTTTAAAGAATACCCCTGCGTCAAGATATGAAAATATGAACATCTTAACATTGAATTTAGTAATAGATTTAGTAATAGATGTATAAATCTAAGTCATTATAGTTGCATGGTTCTGTAGAGTATTAGATAATTAGTTTCAGTTATTAGAGTTTGAAGTTTGAACTATGGGCAACCTAAATCATATATAGACATTCACTTTTCATTTGTTTTTTTTTTTTGGGCCACATCACTTTTCATTTGTTTAAAGGAGGAATAAAAACCATTTGATTTAGAACATAAAATCATAAATACATAATAATAACTTAATTCATCTCTTTTATGGAAAAAGAAAAAAGACTCACATCTCTATTTTAAAATAATGGAAATTACTATAATGAAATAATATTTAAAAAAAAAACTGAAAAAGTATGATTTTTCTCAACTTGGCATGGCTTGATAGCAGCTGAAATGACGTCCATCGGCTACTTGCATACATGATTCATCAAAATCGATTTTAAACTAAGAAATGCCGGCAAACTTGATCCAAGTCATATTAATACTATTAATTAATGAATATATATATATATAAATGATAAATAAATGCAATAATAAAATGAAAATGATGGGATGAGATGATCTATTCTTTCGTAGTACTGGTACAAATATTCATGAGCTAGGGACAAATCAATGTTATATACTTGAATTCCATCATATATATATACCACCTATGTTTTAATCCAAATGGCAATATAAAACAAAATAATCTTTTTAATCATGACAATTAAAAAAATAACAAAAAGAAAAATTTTAATTAAAAGAAAGTTGTGACATGATCATGTTGTTTGAGTTATGACTTTTTACGAGTTTTTTTTTTTTTGGCAATAGACTTTTTACGAGTTTATGTATCAAGCTTGACAAGTTCAAAAGTTCCCTCTATGTGTAGGTAAGAACATGACGAGTCACATATTTATAATAATAATAATAATAATAATAAATTAAAAAAAAAAAAAAAAAAAAACATGACGAGTGGGCTTTTTTGCAATTTTTTTTCCTCTCCCAATTCCAAGACTCCAAAATTAACAAGCTTACTATTGACCTTTGACAAGGTCATAATTAATCTGTATTCAGCAGTAAGGCCTTGCCAGTTGCCCCTGTGAAGTTAAGTAAATAATACAAATTTGTTTACTCCATATCAAAAGCTTTATTAAAATTATGTAAAAGTGAAAGAATTTATTAATTTACATTGTGTGCAAGTTGATCCCTCCTCATTCCTCAATAAGATCCTATATGGACCCTTAGTTCTATTAGATAAATCTTATTGAACACAATTTGTAGAAAAATCAAAAGTTTAGAATTAGATAGATCAAAACTTCTTGAATGATGGGTAAAATCCAAGACTAAAATTACCCACTCAGCCAATCACATGCTTACCTTATCACCACCAGACATATTTGGCGAAGCTTCAAGGAAAGATAACTTATGTGATAAACATACTTAAGTTTTAATTGTTTGAGTACTCCTTAATGCTGAAGCAATTATAAAACATCTGTATCATAAGCTTAGTTCTTGGTGACTTAGCCTTTGAGTGATGGTCCTATGAACTCGAATCCGTGGGAATTACCACGCAATCGAGGCTAATTCACACATATGATCAAATATTTATGTGAATTTTAAGTTTACTCAATGTTCAGAAATTCATATCTACCCATATAATAAATAAAAAAATTATTTGGAGCTAAACTTCATACTCGGATCCTATCTTAATTATTAAGGTCCTTAATTGAACAAAAGAAAAATTTATTTGGTACGAAACTTTATGTTGAACTTCATAAAGAAGCATTACAGAATAATATTGTCATTCATATAACCAATATTGTCACAGTACACAAATTTCATGATACAAATCAATCCCCAGACAAACAACTCGATGGTGCTATATATCACCAGTCACAGAACTACATCAAGTGCTTGATCTTACACTACAATGTAAGATTCCTTTTGGCTAGTAACAAGTCCTATGAATGGCAGAAGACACCCTACCCTACCCTATCAAGCACTCTTTAGCCAGATATATGGATTCTTCAAAACTGACAACATTTAATTGCAGAAGTTTGTACACAAGAAACTGACAACCAATGCAAACAGAAGCTTCAGAACCTCCCAGCTTAACCAACTGTAACAAAACAAAAAGACTACTGCAGAATTACATACTATTCTACTCGACAAACACACACATAAGCAGATATTCTGACAGTTTTGCTACCTTGGTTGGCTGCTCATAGTCATACTTTTAAAAATTCCTGGTGAACGCATTTTATATACGTCTCTCCTGAGGTTAGCCATTGGAAGACTCTTCTGCTGGAATGCAAGAATAAACGTAATTATAACTAAAAAACAAGGAAAAGAATACGACTACACCAGAAAACTTAGGGGAGAACCATATTCTTGTGCTTTATAGAGTAACAAGCATAAAGTTCACATGGCAACCGAGCAGTGATTGATTATGATGATACTAATGGCTATTCTCAGTCCATGGCTGTTAACTTGAAATGCTTTGTTAATAATCATGAAATTAGATTGAAAAATTTGTGGTACCAAACACCAAACAAAATCAATACCATTTAATAAATGCATGATGCACATTCATTTAATAAGTTTAGACTTTTCAGGCTCATTTGGTGCATAGGATAGCTAATGATGATAATTACTAACCTATTCTTTCAATATCACTCATACATTATAAAATATCACTCATATGCCACTCTCCCTTTCTTTCTCCAACATAACCTATTCTTTCAATAGGATGACTCAATCCTCTACAAACAGGGAGGATTAGTCATCCTATTGAAAGGGTAGAAATTGTAGGAAAAAGAAAGGGAGAATGAAATTTGAGTGACATTTTATTATATAATAATTATCAACCTATCCTAACCTATGTACCAAACGAGCCCTTGCAATAATCTCTTAAGACCGGTGAACTGTAATAGTTTTATTAGGATTTGCTCTGAAAACAAACAGATAATGTCCACAAATCAAATAAGTAAAACCATAAATCTACTGAAAGTAAACTTTAAAATACATATATCAGGGAAAAGTAAGTAAAGAAAAGCACATACAAGGGCTAGTATATTACCGTGGATTGTAGAAAATATCTTAAACAGCAAGCAGCAACCATTGAATAAGAAGTTAAGTCACTGCAAGACTATAAACAATAGTTGCATTTACATTCATGTCAGACATTGGAAAATAAAAGAATAGTAATAATTAAAAGATGCTTAAGGTCAATCTAAATTCTAAAGTAAAACAAAGAAAAAGATTTAGCAAAGTACCAATCTCTGACTAAATTTCCAATTAATGACATCAACAATCCCTATTGCAGTCAATCCCTATAAATCATTGAGATGTCTAACAACAGCAACCGCTTTTTCGGGCTCTTTTTGAATCTTGACCAAAAAAGGAAGGTAAACATCAGAATCCAATTAATATAAGTCAGAGAAAAAGGGATACCCTACCATAACAGAATTACCTGTGCTTCCAACTCAGCTATTCTCTGTAACGATGCTTGTTCAATACAAGCACGTCGCTTGCGCTCATCTTCAAGCAAGCCCATCATCTGGTACCGTAATTCAGCCATTTCTTGTGCTAGATCCTCTGCTTCTTCCTTCGCTTTCAACTTTTGGTCTCTCAGTTCTTCCTACCATATTCAAAGACCAACTTAATTTTAATCTAGCAGTGGAATCTCAAAAACTAGAGTGGACTAGAATGGAGCAGACTAAACTGATATTACACCTTGTTTTGTTGCCATCAAAATATAAAGGGTTCACTTAAGGAAATAATGTGTACCTTAAGTTGCTTCACCAGCAGTTTATATTCCTTTATCTGATCTGACATGCTTTTAATCTGCTCTGCTGAACCAGCACCTGATTCCATGCTTAATGCCACCTTCGAGCCACTTCTACAGTGTTACAAAAATGTTACAAAAATCAAGGGAATTTATCAAAAGCGACTGATTCTTGATAGGTAACAAAGAGAGAAACGTAGACCAGTAAATGTTCCAAACAATTTTAAGAGACAAAATTAAAGAAAGCATTTTAGGATAAGAACTGCTTTAAAATGATCTGACTTCACCTCAACAAGATTATAATTAATAGTCCACCAATTATATATTGCAGGATGATTTAGGACAATTGAATCAGACAGTTTTAGAAAAACAAATATATTAGCAGGAATATACTTAAATAGGCTAAACAAAACGGTGCATGCCTAAAAGCTTTGCTTGCCATATTATGAAAGTCTTTATCGCGCAGAATAACCATGTAACCTAACCAGATTCAAACAAATTAAAGGTTGCAACTAACCTTATATCATTTGATGTAGTACTCATGCCTTCCTGTTCACCCAAGAGAGTATGCATCTTAAGCTGTGAGTTGTCCTTGCTTTTCACAAATTCCTTGACATTTGGACAATTTATCCTAGCATTCTTTTCAGATGTAATTAGCTTTCCCCTTAGCTCTTTATTTTCGTTATCTAGCCCTTCAATAATTTCCTGTGCATTCTGAAGCTGAACCTCAAGCTCTTTAACGAAAACATTCATCTTGGACTTTTCTTGAAAATTTTCTTCTTCAGTTTTCTTAGCTTCAAGGCATGTCTGCTCCAGGGCCATTATATCGAGCTTCATGCTTTCTATTTCACACTGGGATTCCAGTGCGATAGATGATAGAGACTCCAATTTCTCAATGCGTAAAGCTGACTGTTGCAACTCTTCTTCTTTTTTCTCTATTTCCTTCATTAGTAACAAGCGGTCAGAATTGGACCTATTCAGCTCTCCTCTTAACTGGCCCACTTTCTCATGTAAAATTTCCATATCTGCTAGTTTGATCTCAAGGTTGTGCACATGATCAGTTAGACAGTTGACCTCTTCATTCCTTGCACTTAGTTGATCCTGCAAGTAATCTAAAGAACCACAATAAGGTTAAAAGCAAAGAACCAGTAACTTGTAACAATAAATACATGGCCAAGCAGTTATGACCACTCTTCACAAGGGTTAAGGTCCAAGGTTTGAATCACCACTTTCCACTAAGACTTTCTCATAGTTTACAAGAAAAAATAGAGAATAATTCAACCAGTGCTACAAAGGATGCAGACTAAGTGTAAGTATTCAATACTTGGTTCAAACATTCGAGAAAATAAAAGGTTGAAATGATTTAAAAGATCGCTGGCAATTTGAGTGTTTATAATATATATAAATTTAATTAGAGTAAGCTAAGCTAGAAAACTAAGATGAGTAGAACTTGCTTGCATATTTCACTAGAAGCACAACCATAAGCCTCATAGGGGTTACTAATAGATACCAATTAGCCACTTCATGTAAAAGGAAGGGCCATTAGATGGAATAAGTAAAACAAATGAAATTAAGACCCTCAGGCCTCAGTAATGTTTTAACGGGGAAAAAAAGAATCATTACCTATTTCTTGAGAACAGTTCTTTAGCTCTCTTTCCAATCTCTGAATATGTTTATTGTCTTGTAGACGAGCTTCCGACAGTGACTTCGCATGTTGTTCTAGTCTCTGCACTGAACCAAGTTACAATGAGACAGTTCTGACAATCACAAACAATACACCTCAAGTGAAGATCTAGATGCAAGATAAATAGCAACTGAAGACTGCAACATACCCAGCCGCCCAGTGTTACCATAAACACAATTAGGTGATACAGATAAACTTTTCGGGAGAAATTAGATAAATAAATTGGACTATTTGAAACCAGGGAAAACACAATTATCATGCTAGTCAAACGACAATAGAAGAGTAAAGACCGGTTTTAGATGCGTAATAAATACATAGAGATATCATTTCTTCAAAAAGAGAATATGGAAGATAATGAACAATCCATTTACAAATGACAGATTAATGATATGGCATAAAAACATTACCCTGATTAGTTCAAAGCCCTGGGATTGTGATTCTTTCAACATCTCCTTTTCTTTCCGTAACTGCATATAGAAAGATAGGTAGATAAACACAAATTCAGAAAAAAGGGATCAAATTTTATGATTGATTACAAACTAACAACATAACCATAAGCACAAAATCAACTGAATGACTAGATGAATAAAAGCAAGCAACCTTCAAAAGCTCAAATACTTAAAAGGTTAAAGAACCACTTTTTGTTTTCCATTGGATGACAAAGAAATTTAGTGAAGCTTCATTTCTAAAATTAACTGAAAGAAGAGAAAAGGCGAATAGCTCAAGCGTTGCAGTGTGAATATCCTAAGCTGTTCATCTAAAAGTTAATTACTTCAGAAACAATAGAGAACAAGAAAACCTTAAACAACAGCTATAGAAATGTTAAAACAAGAAAAGGGCTTAGTCATTACAAGAAGACAAAGAATCTACCTCTCTGCATCTGGTTTCAATCTCCAACAGTTCTTCAACATCAATAGGGTTGTCTCCATCACTCCTTGAGCTACTTGACATTTTTAATTCTAATAATATAATCAATCAACTCTTCTTCGTTCTTACAACCCAAGTATCAAACTTTTCCTGAAAATCAATTTATAGAAGAAAAAAGACATCACAAAGAAATAGGTATATGAAAGAAATAGGATAGTTTTACAACAGAAATGTCAGAATACGAAAAAAGCATAGAAATTTCTCCAAAAAATTCAGGTTCCTGGACCAAATATAAGTTATACAAACACCCAAAAAAAGAATTATGAATTCATATATCATAGTAATAGACATCATATAAATCAATTTTTTTTTTAAAAGGAGAACTTTACAGACAATGCAACTTTATGTAGGAAAAGGGAAACAAATGCGAAAGTTCTCACTTCTCACCTTGTGAAAAAACCGATGGGTTTGACAAGCTATCAATGCATTGCGAGGTTTGGAGTGTTTGGCGATTTATTCGAAAACAATTTGAAATTTGTTCTCTATACATCACCATTCACCATAACATAACAGGAGTATAAAATAAAGTTGCTGACCTTGCCTGGGAATGGGATGGCTACTGACCAGCTCAGCTTTTGATGAATTACTAATAATTGATTCAAATCGAGGATTTTAATTTTGAACATTAAGCGGGTCGGGTCAGGGTCCAAACTCGATATATATATATATATATATTTTAAAAAAAAATTATGGTAGGATTTTAGAATAAATATATGTGTTTATACCACAATTTATAATTAGGGTAAAATTGTAAATGCATATAGTGGTACATAATGAAGGGCTGTGATTTACTCCTAAAAGTCCTATGGATGGTTGGATTTAGTCCATCATAGGCCAAAGTCAACCAAGAAACAGATTGACTTTTGATTTTAAATCCTTAATTTTTTTTAATTTAATCAATTAAATTAAAGAAATTAAATAAATTATATTGAAAACACATTTGGGCCGACCCATATACTGTATGAATGGGATCAGGCCGGCCCATGCCTTTAAATTTGGATTTAAGCCTTCTCGGGTTAAACTTTTCATAGTTTTTCAATCAAGGACAAGGGAATTAGGGCTTTAAAATCGAAGATGAAGATGAAGGAATTTGGGGCAACATCCTTTATTAAAGTTGTTCAAAATATCATGAAGAACATTCTGTCCAAATTTCAGCTCATCCCAAGCTCGGAGGAAAACTTGTATTTTTTGCAATTAAGGACAGAATCCAATCCCGGGACCAATTAAGCATGGCGATTTCACCATTAGCTTTGAAACTTGAATTACATGTGATATATAAGCTATATGGAAGAATCAAGCCATATTTGCCACTTTTCATAACTTTTACTCAGTTTTCAATTAAGGACATTATGGTTGATTGAGCTCGATTTAAGCCATTTCCTTGATCCAATTTTGATGATACTTAAATATGAGTTTAGTGGCATTATTTTGAGCATAATTTAATGTTAAAGTAATGAGGAATCAAAGTTCGTGGCATTCGGAAGTGATTGCTGCACCATACTTCTTCGCTGCACTTGGCTTTTCACCCCTTTTTGCTGCACCGAGCTTTGGAACCTTCCTAATTTCGAAATTTTAGTAATTAAATGTGATAATAATAATATTTAAAGTGTCAAAACATGCTGATTATGTGGCTGATTGGGTTGGTTAGGATTTCCCTGATTTAAGGGATTTTAATCAGAATTTGAAATCAGAGGATCAAGATGAATCAGGAGGGAATCAATCTCAGTCGTTGGATCATCCTAACCCTAGCAAGCCGCCCCCTTATATAAGGAGGAAGCCTCCAACGTCTTTAAGGACAGCAACTCTTCAACACAACAGCCACTCATCTCCTCCAACAACAGAACTCAGACTCAAGGTAAAAAACAACTCTTTTCAGAGAAAATCAACATCCAAGCTCCGTGTTTTCAATCTTTTTCTAGCCCTGCACTTTCAACCTCTTTAAGGACAGCAACTCTTCAACACAACAGCCATTCATCTCCTCCAGGGAAAAAACTCGGACTCTAGGTCTAAAACAACTCTTCTCAGAGAAAAATCAACAACGAAGCTCCGCGCTTTCAATCTTTTCAAGCCCCTGTGCTTTCAAATCTCTCTTGTGAATCAAGTTCTCACTTGATATTTTTATTTTATTAATCTTGTCAACCTTGTTTCTACAAGTTTTCCTCTTGTATTTACATGTTTGTTGAAATCTAATCACAACTCTTTGTCATCTCTCTCAAATGAATCAAGAAAATACCCTTTTTTCACAGCATTTCTTATGTTTTTCCGAGTCTGGAATCAATGATTTAAACACTCAAGCATTTCTTACAAATCGTTTGGTTTATTTTATGTTGCTGCACTTCAAGCAATCATTTAATTTTCTCTGCATTCTTTATTTCATTTTTACAACAAAAATGAACTTTTATTTTCTTCGCATCCTTTTATCAATTTTCGGTCAAAATTGATTGGCACGCTCGGTACCCTTTCACCAAGATCTCCAAAGAGATTTTTTGGCGCGAACAATATGATTATATGTGTAACTGAGGCTGATTGTGTGGTAACTCCACGGACTTGAGTTTGTAATCCCAATTTCTTCAAGAAATGAAAATGATTCTTATCTCAAAAAAACTCCACGGACTTGAGTTCGTGTGATCATCACTCAAGAGGTTTTAGGAAATAGTTTTGAATATTAAATATAAAATTAATTGAGAAATGGGGCATGTGTCAACTCCACTTGTAAGTCTAAAATTTACATCGATGTATCAAATAATCATCGTTTTTTTTATCAAATAATCACTCTCATTAATCAATAATCAGAGATTACAAAGGCCAGGAGAGCCGTGAGGAATAGTCCCGCACCACACGATTATCCAGCTCAATCTTAGCTAGAGAATGTAGAGATTGCAAACGTCGGGAGAGCCGGGAGGAATAGTCCCGCACCACACGATTATCCAGCTCAATCTTAGCTAGAGAATGTGCAAATACATTGGCTTCCCTTTTTACAAATTGTTGAAGCGTACATAAATTAAATAGGATTACCAAATCTCTAATTTCATCCATAACTACCAAACATACCAAATAAACAAACAAATAAATTACAAATAGTAAACTAGAACTAAGAGTCCAGCACTCTACCATCAGGACAAATGTCTGATGGCCAAATAATCATCATTTTAGTTACTGAATTGCTAAATACCGCCCCATTTTTGCTATTCACCGCCCCATTTTTTACGTTTTTGCCCTTTGCTTCATTTTCTAATCTTGAAACTATTACGAACGTGGAATAACGTTAACGTGCTGTATTTTGATGACGATTTAAGAAAAATGAACGATAACGTGCTGTATTTTCATGACGATTTAAGAAAAATGCAATTTTTGACGAAATTTAGGATTGATGACCCGTGCCGCCCCAGGAGGGCAGCTTACCATGGCTCAAGCCGCCCCACTGGGGCGGCTTCACCATGGGCAGGCCGCCCTCCTGCTGCGGCTTCGCCACGGCAGGCCGCCCCGGTGGGGCGGCTCGGCTATTTTTTTTAAAAAAAATAATTATTATTTAAAAAAAAAATTGTCGCCATGGCTGAGCCGTCCTAGTGGGGAGACTCCGCCATGGTGGAGCCGTCCTAGTGGGGAGACTAGTGTAAAAAGTGCAAATGGCAAAGGGTAAAAGTGTAAAAATTGAGATGGTGAATAGCAAAAATGGGGCGGTATTTAGCAATCCCCTTTTAGTTATTCAAAAAACTCTTAATTGTATAAAGATATTTATTTGTAAAAAAATTTACTAAATAATGGACAGGATCTAAAAGTGAGAAGATGACAATAATGGTATAATTCATGAGAGTGTAAAAATAGTATAAAGTCAAATGAAAAAAATATAGTAAAATCATTTTTTTTTCTTTCTTTTGGTACATAAGATAAACCTAAGTCTACTTTAGAAGTCTACTTTAGAATAGCATTATTATTACACCCGAGTTGTTAGCAAAACTGGTAGGTGTACCATGGATTCAAGTCTCACGAAATATGAGTTTAGTTAGTAATTTGTTTATTTGTGTATTTGGTAGGTAGATGGTTTATTTATGACAATTTCTTAGTTTGAGTTGATTTCCCATTTAGATGTTTGGACATATATATATATATATATATATTATTTTTAACTACCATGAAAATTACTACAAGGCCAAATTGAGGATTAGTGTGGTGCCACCTTTTGGCTATTTTTGATCTTTTCTCACTTTTCGGATGACTAAAAAGCCCCTCTATGAGTTTCCTCTATTCCTTTTCCTTCTACCCTTTTCTGTAATTACACATTTCCCTTCCTTAATTGTTTTTAATTAATGTTTAAGGGTTTTAATTAATTGCTTCTAAACCATAAACCCTTAATTACTTTTAATTAATGTTTCTCTCGCTGTTTTCTTTTTTTCTCTCACCAACTCATTTGCTGCTTCCTTTCAACTCCTCGGTGCTGATCAATATTCAGGTTTTCCAAAAATCAAACCTTTCTATCACTCCCCTCTATTTTCACCTTCATATCTCTTTCCTCTTTCTTCTTCGTCTCCATCCCTTCAACATAGACCGTTCAATATTTGTCCCCTTCTGAATTAAAATCACCCTTTGTTCAATGTGAGTATTATTATCCAATTAACATCATATTTTATTACCTCTTTACACTTCCTATTACTTACAAATAAAAACATGTTCTTGACCTTCTTAATTTTGCATGTCTAAAAAGTTAGCTTATAAAGATTTATGCCACAGATATAATTAAAACTAATCCATTTAAATTGCATTTTTACTTGAATCTTATATAATTCAATCAATTAATCAATCAAGTACCACTCTAGAACAAAAAATGTTCTTGGCCCTTATATAATTGATTATATTAATATCCTTATTCAATCAATTAATCAAGCACTACTCTAAAATAAAGAACGCTCGTAGTGCCAGCACGGGCTAATATAACTTGTAGAGATTTATTCTGATTGTAATGAGATTTTACATGTACTCACTCGAAAAAAAAAAAGAATAGCATCATTATTCATCACTCAACAGAGGAAGAAGCAATGCATGGAGAGTCTTCAAAACAGTCAGTCCTCAAGCACAATCCTGATCCTAATTATTCAAAAAATAAGCATATCTGTTACTTTCTTGACAAAAATATGTCTAATTTCCACCACTCAACCCTACCGAACAAGGGAGATAGCTTCATGAACCAGTATTCAATAAAGATGATGGACCTCCACCGGTACCCTTCATTCAAGAATTGCACCACAAGAGCAGCATCTAGGACTAGTTCAACAACAACAAAAATAAAACAGACAATTGATGCTGATGTCCACACATTAGCCTACTCAAAAGTACTAGTACTATTAATAGTTGTTCAAAATCTTCTTCAATAACGTTTGCATTGTATAAATAAATGTTAGAAAGCTACCTACACCCTACACCCAAGGATGTGGTTAAGCTTAGTCCAATTGGCTCTAACAAAAAAAAAGGGTAGTTTGCTTTCTCCATCTTTTTAGTCAAAAGTAAATGGTCACACTACATTAATGCCTTAACCTAATTCAATCAATTGTGAGGGTCTTCCCTAAAATGTTCAGCTAAACCACTTGCGAGAGCGGAGAGGTGTAAAAATAACCTCTACTTACTTTTTATCAGTGGAAAAATAGGGCTTAAAGTCAATGTTGCGTTCTGGCAAAAAAAAAAATCAATGTTGCGTTTAAAAAGCTAGTGCTTCTACAATTTCACTTATCCATGAAGGATAACCGGTCGAGTTATAATTAGATGTGTGAGTGATACATAACTATTCGCAAACTATTTGAACCTGACTCGAAGAAAATTCGAATTCGACTCGGTTACTGTTGAGTCGAGGTCAAGCTCATAGATGCTTTGATTCGATACTCATCGAGCTACTAGGTACACCGTACACATATATATATACTAGTTAATGCACGTACGTCGCACGTGTGTTAATAGTTCATAAATCATAAAAAAAAGCAAACAAATAAATATAATAAATCGCATATTAATTCGTAATCATAAATCATAAAAAATAAATAAATATAATAAATCGCATAATAATTTGTAATATAACATAAAAAAAATATAATCTTCATCTAATAAAACAACAATCAATATTGGAAAATATGTGTTCAAGCTTTCAATTGTTTTACCTTCTATTTCTGCTTTTTTGTTTGGCATCTACCTTCTACTTCTGTTAGATTACCCCACAAATTATATATATTAGGATATCAAACTATTTTTGCACCATAAAAATTGTAACATGGTATACTTGTAAAATTATTTAATTCAAAAATATATAGTTTGACACATGCTACACATGTAATATAGATTTTTTAAAAAAAAATTTGGTTATTTGTATTTTAGATTACCTAATTGTAAACTAATTAAATCTTGCCAAAACTATATATTGTTTTTTTTTTGTAATTTTTTTATAAAATTTCTTATTTGTATTTCAGGTATAACTTAGTAATAATAATTAAAAGTTTTAATTTGTCATTTTTAATATATATGTGCATAATATTTTATTACTTCATATAGTATTTATTTTATGTACGTAAATACTCTAAGATTCTGTATCAAAAATCTATAGAGGTTATCATCAACAAATTCAATAAACTTCAAAACCAATACTATAAAAGAAAGTTACAAAATTTATCAAAATAGTTATAATGCTTTCCATAAATTTAGTAACCTTACATCATTAGTAATTTTATTTACCTTAATATGTTGTAATTTTAGTAGCTTTTCGTCATTAATAATATGTAAGCTACCAATTTTCTTATCTAAGGTTAGGCAAAAAGTTTTAGGGGTAATTAAAAAGGCTATCATGTTATCAACAAATTTAAATAAATTTAAATCCTTAATAAGCTTTTTTTGCCAGAAAATCCTTAGTTTAAGTAACCTTTTATCAATGGTGAAGGTTATCATTTTTCATATTTGAAGTTACTAAAAGCTACAATTGTTATCCAAAAAAGTATATTATGATCCAAAAATTCAATAACCTTACATTATTACCGATTTTCTTATCAAACTTTACTTGAAAGTTATAAAGGTTATAAAAAATGTTATAATACTATATAGTAACCTTACATCCTTAGTAATTCTAATTAGTAGCTTTTTTATCAATAATAAAGATTACCAATTTTAATATTTTATCACTTAACTTTACTAAAAGAGCTATAAATTAAAGTTATAAAATTGTTATGATGCTATCAAAAAATTTAGTAACCTTAGATTCTTTTAGAGGTTTTCATCAATAATGAAGATTACCAATCTCCTATCTAACTAAGGTTACTAAAAACGAATTAAAGATCATCAAAACAATTATGATGCTATCAGTAAATTCAGTAACCTTACATTTTAAAAAGGTATATTATCAAGAAATTCAATAACATTACATTCTTAGTATTTTTGGTCATCAAATTTTTTATTTTATAGTTACTAAATAATCTTTATTAAACTTTCATCAATTATAAAGGTTACCAATTTTTCAATCTAAGGATACAAAAAGCAAACTAATGATTATAATTATCCAAAAAAAAACAAAAATAATGATTATAGAAACTTTTATAATACTATTAACTAATTCTATAACCTCACATTCTTAGAAATCTTAATTATCAAATTGTCGTTCTAATCTTACACCATACTACCTAATTTTAGCATTTCAATCTCTGTAAAACAATCTCACAACTCAACCAAAAACATACTTACTTTTAAATCATATTTGTATAAAATTGTAACTAAAACGATGTGAGGAAGTATAAAAGTGGGCATACAAATTGATTCGAGAAATAACATTATTTAAAAATATTTTATTTCCCTTATATCCTCAGTAATTTTGGCTACAAACTTTATTTATCTAAGGGTTTTCAAAGGGAAAAAAGCTATAAATGTTAAAAAAAATGATGTTATCAATAAATTCAACAACCTTACATCCATATTAATAATAATCTTTTCAATACTAATGAATGTTACTAAGTCTTATCTAAAGTGATTAAAAAAGTTATAAAATTTATCAAGAAAATGCTTTCAACAAATTCAACAACATTTTTCAACAATCTTACATTCTTACTTAATACTTTGAATTTTTGGTAATTTTAGTAACTTTTTTCATCAATAATAAAAGTTACCAATTTTTTTATCGAAGGTTAGTAAAAAAGTAATGTTGTTAACAAATTCAGCAACCTAACCTTACATCCCTAATACTATAAATAATTTTTCATTACTAATGAATGTTACCGATATTATCATCTAATGTTATCAACAAATCCGGCAACGTCATACATTAATCTTAGTAAATACCTTACATTCTTTGTAATTTTAGTTGATTTTTTATCAATAAGGAAGGTTACAAATTTTCTTATCTAAGGTTAGTAAAACACTTTAGAGGTTATTATAAAGGCTTATGATGTTATCAACAAATTAAAGTAACCTTAAATCCTTAATAACTTAATAGGGTTGATATACCGGCGGTGTAAATTTTGAACTCCACAAGCGGGTTGTGGAGTTGACACATGTCCATTTTTTTAATTAACGAAGTTTTAACTATTTCAATCTAGTCCCTAGAGGACACATGTCACCCTTCAGGACCCGTTTGTGTAGTCTGCTAAACTCCACTGACGGTGTATTGTATAATTTGTCAACTTAATAACCTATATCAACAAAAGTTATAAGAGAAAAAAAGCTATAAAAATTAGTAGTATAAAAAAACTTGTATTCATATTAATAAATTAGTAACTCTTATGTAATTAAGGTTAGTAAAAGAAGATTTAGATGTTCTCACAACAATTATGATGATATCAATTCAATTATCTTACTGTACCAAAAAAAATTCAATTATCTTACATCCTTAATAACTTTAAACTTTCATCATTTTTTATTTAATGTTAAAAAAATAACTAACATGATTATTAAAAAAAAAGGTATAGTACTTACAATTAACTCAATAGCCTTACATTCTTTAAAAAGCTAAATCGTATAAGAATAATCAAGAAATTCAATATCTTTAGTAAGATTACAAAGAGAAAGAACTATAATTAATGATCATGAAAAAAATATAATATAATACTATCAACCAATTCAATAACCTTACATTTTGTATAAATGCATTCAATAAGGTATTTTTTTAGTATATTATCTAATTCAATAACCTTACATTTTTAGTAGTTTTGGTTATTAAATTTCTTATTTATGGTTATTAAAAGCTAAATTATAGTATTATCAAGAAATTCATTAACCTGTCATCTTAAGTAACTTTAGTAACATTTCATAGCGAAGATTAGCAATTTTCTTACATAATTACGGTTATTAAAAAAGTTATAGTAAACAGTTAAAAAGATATTATAACAAATTATATATATATATATATATTTTAATTTGATTTTTTATTATTACACTATCAATTTTATACACATTAACGAAATAAAAATAATGAATGAATGAATGATCTATTGCTATTAATTTCAAGCAAAGTGTACTCTTCTTTTTATATAAAAAAATCATATTGAACTTTGTAATATGTACTACTTAAATTTTATGTTATCATTCATAATTGAATTAAAGTTTATTTATGAGAATATTAATTTCAAATAAGTAAAGGAAAAATTAACTATGTAAAATATACAATATGATCATATATATATATATATATCCGTATTAGGGTAGAATACCTTGAAAGCATCCAATAATCATTAAAATTCCGTCTACGAATATACGTGCTACATAATTCCATCTACCAATAAACGTGTTACATAATTATTTAGTTTGTTAAAAAAATTGCAAAATAAATGAAGAAGGATAATAGTACTTTGATAAAATTGCATTAATTCTCATTATAATTTTTTAAGTTTCATATGTTTTTTTTACAACTATAATTGGCATAAAAACATGTTTTAATTCTTATCGATGAATTTAGTAACCTTAAATTCTTAAAACTATGTTTTAGTTGCCTTTCTTCAATAATGAAGGTAACAATTTTTCTAATCTAAGATTACCAAAAATATCTATAATAGAGGTTGTTTCGGTTATTAAAATATATATATATATATGATGTTATTAACAAATTTAGTTACTCTTAGTAATTTTAGTAGTCTTTTAAGTTTTACAATATTGACGGTTGTTGTTTATCTTAATACGATTACCAAAAAAGTTTTATATATTATAGAAATGTTATAGTACTATAAGGAAATTCGGTAATGTTTCACTCTTGGTAAATTTTGTAGTATTTCATTAATTATGAGAAATATCAATTTCAATATCTAAGATTAGTAAAAAAAATGCCATTGAAGACTCTTAGTAACTTTCTTGTATAATAAATGTTATCAATCTTGTAATCTTAAATTACTAATAAAGCTATAACATTTATCTAAATAGCTATAATCTACAAACTTAGTAACCTTATATCCTAGATAATCTTAGTAACTCTTTCTAAAAAGTGCAAGTTACAAACTTGCTTACTTAAAAGTAACTAAAAAAGTTAATGGTGTTACAAAATAGATATTAATACTAACATCATATCTTTAGCAAATAGAAGGTTGTTGAAAACAAAAAGTATGATGCTATTAACAAATTCAACAACTTACATCTTTAGTGCTCGTTTGACCTAACTTATTTAACAGATTATCTACTAAAAAAGCTTAAATTGAGCCAAACAGAAAATCCAAAAGTGCTTTTCAGAAGCACTTTTCAGTTTTTTTTGAACTAAAAGCCATAAGCTCCAAATTGAAACTTTTCCAGAAGGTCTTTTTAGAAGCATTTATGCATGTCAGTAGATAAGTTAAGTCAACCAGACCTTAGTAATTTTAGTAGTTTTTCATCAATATTCAAAAATTCTAATTTTCTTATCTAAAGTTACTAAAAAAAACAAAAACAAAAATAAAAACTTTAGAGGTTATTAAAAAGGCTATGATGCTATCAACAAAAATTAAGTAATTTTGGATCCTTAGTAACTTAACTGACCTTTTATTAATAATTAAGGTTACTAATTCTCTTATTTAAAATTACTAAAAAAAAGCTATTAAAATTGTTATGATACTATCAAGTGTCAATAAAATTAGGCTAATAAATAAGGGCCTAATGTTTGCCAAAATGCTCAAATAAGGGCCCGATCTTTTAATTTGGTCAAATAAGGGCCTAATGTTATCGAAAATGCTCAAATAAGGGTTAGCATTCTCATGTATAAATCTTAAGAAATCAATCTCTTCTTTTGTAGTTCCCCTAAAAGATGAGATGCTAAGGGTTTTCAAACAATGTTCTAGACATAGCTGTTTAGTCGTACCACTCAAAGATTTTGCAATGGTGAACCGTGTGAAATTAATGGGCAATTGAAGGTCAAACAAATTTTTGTTTTTGACTCTTGGAAATTGATTTTAATAAAGAGAGAGAGAAGAAGTACCTATAAACATCGGCCTCGTAGGTTGATGAGAAGATTAAATAAAATTTTAAAAAAGTGTTGTATTTTCTATCAACTCCCTTTAGATCTCTTAAATCATAATTTACTTTATTAAACTTTTGTGTTAACAAACATGAGCAGGGGCTTAGGTTGTTGCGTAGCCCTTCTTCAATTTTAATGGCTTCACCCATTAAACCATTGGAGAATTGAAGAAGATCAAAGGAAGTGATTGGACAAAGGACAAACTTTGCAGAATAGTTTAAAGAAAAAACAATGTCTTGATTGGTTAGAATTAAAACTATACCATTTAAAATACTTCAAATTATTGGAAAACAGTTATTAAATACTCAACTTCCATATATATACTCTTGATTTCTTGGCATTACTTTCTTAATTTTCTTTTTTTGCCGGATGTGCAAGAAAAAATTATCATCAAAATATTTATCTTTTCTTAATTAGTTAGGGAGAGGAATAAGGGAAGATAGTTAATTTCATTCATCGATTCTTATTCTTATTAGTCAAAAACTTTTTTTTGAAAGGCAACAATTTTATTCAAAAAAAATTTTCGATTCTTATTTTTATTAGTCAAAGACTTAACCATGATATTCATGCACAACACAGCAAAAACAAATTTTGTTTTTCTGTTTCCCAATTTTTC
>AWWV01015287.1:0-32952 GCA_001974805.1 Corchorus capsularis | reverse complement strand
TTCTGTATCCATCAGTTTGCACATCTTAAAAACCTATTGGGCTCTAAGTCAATGTCCTGGTTCTACATTAAGACCATAAACTATACAGAAATTATGACCAGGGGATAAAATGGTCCAGAAAACTTATATCAACATTCCACCGCCTGAGGTAATAACGACCGCTTCTTAAGACATTGCTTACCTTCATTGTTGACAATGCTTTCATACTATACTTTGATTTTAGGTGCAACTCAAAGCTAGAAACATGCACAGTGAAGTGTAGTTTAGTCTATGCAGGATGAAGAGTGATCTATTTTATATATATACATATATATATATATATATATATATATATCTTTATCTTTTACTAACTGTACAATCCAAATATCTGCTTACCTTCTTATGCTTATTTCAACAAATATACAGTCTCCAGAAGCTGTATGTTATTAAACCATTTCCATTGATGCATTCATTCCTAAATTTAGAGATATGTAATTCTATTTCTTCAAGCTCACAAGAATCAATTCTGAGCTTGTATCTTCTTCATTCTATTTGTTCTTAAAATTAGGCAAATTAGAAGGCATAAAAAATATATCCTAAAGGCCACCTGAAACTTCTTAAACAAAGTTTCTTACAATCCCTAAAAGTCAATTCATGAAGCTTTTTACGAGAAAGTTTCAGTTAAAGGATACTTTAAGCCTTTCATTGAATTCAACTGTGTATTTTTGGGGAAGGGTTGAATCCATAGGCAATGATAATGTGTGCTCCAAGAATCTGCAAAGCCAAAATAGGCAGCAAATAAGGTTGTCTTCTTTTAAACAGAAGTCACAATGACTCTTCATAGTAAGGCAATAGAAAATCACCTTTCCGTGTCTTCTCTAGAGGGAGGAAGAAACAGCAGCTTTCTGTGTGAAAAACGAGATCTTACTCTTTTTTCAAGAAGCTGGTCAACATCCTACATCAAACAAATTGAATATTTAGATAAATAAATAAATTATAACCTTGCAAACTGACTAAATCAATACAAAGAAGCTAGGCATCTGTTTCTGAATCCTTCCTTTTAGTTAGTAAAGGAGTTCTATAAATAACTTAGTAAAATAAAAACTGCAAAAGAGAACCTCGCTATTAAGTTAACACATGAACAACAGACAAAAAGAAAAGGTACAAAATTACAACTTTCTTCACATTAACTAGTGGGCATGTCTACATAATCAATTTATTATCTTCTCTAGTTTTTCTAAGGCTTCCTTCCCCTCAGGAACTTTGCTAAAAAGATTCTACAATTACGTTCTATCTGGATGGGATAAACAAATACAACAAAAGTGCTTCTCAGAAAATTTTATGATAATTATTTGAGTGCCAAGTGTAAGGATAGTGATCGAGAGAACTTTCACTGCTTTTGGACAATTCTATGCTGAGAGATTCATGTGTTAAGTTTCAAGCATGCTGGCATTTATCCCAACTCAAAACTGTAACCTCTTGCCTCTCTTGACTAGAGTTATTTACTTATTTAAGGTTTTGTCAATTCAAATAAAAGAAAAGTCACAAAGACCGAAACAGAGGCAAGAAAATGAGTTGTTTGAGGATATTCTACATTGTAGTGTTCTATTGAAATTCAACTCTGATTTTACAGGTACTGTTTGATAGATCTACAGGATGCTATCCTGATACTCGATAACATCCATCAAAATGGTTGATTATTATGACCTAAAAACACTTTAATAAGATTTTGAGATAATTTTAAAAAAGTTCAAGAATCAGTTCAACTAAAATGAAAGACTATATGAAAATGAAAATGCCAATATCAAGAGATAAAATTTCAAGCTGTGACTATGACATTGTAATGCAGATTCTTTTATCATAATAAATTCATAAACACAAAAGTGTCCAAAAGAAAAAGAACGACGGAAATATTTCAAACATACCAGTCGACAGCTGACACCAATTACAACAGCTTGCGATGTCACAGACTGCATTGCATCCAGCAAGCTATAAAGTAATCTTTGTTTTCCCTTCAAAGAACAATTGGAAAAGATAAATTGTTTAATTGCTGATTCAAGGGAAAAAACTGCTTTTATATGTATGGCCATACCCTAAAATACGGGCTTTTACAATATTATGAAATAGATAAAGTGGAATATCCTTACCTGAGCAAATAGATCAAACTCATCGAGCACAAAAATAATTGTTTTATGTGCTAATCCACATTCCCTGACAATGAGATATGCTATCAGATTAAACATTGTTAAAATAGAAGAATCAAGCAGATCTGGCACTCACCTTAACATTGCTACCACGAACTGGGAGTTATCATCAAATGATGCCTACAGAGATCATCTCATAATCAGTATCTCATTTTAGTTAGAAATGCATAGTATAGGGACCTCAAAAAGATATCTGCAGTACCACTTTTGAGAACAAAAGCTGATGCTCCATGCATAACTGCCGAGCAATTTCCTGAAGGACAAGCAACCATGACAAATATTTATCATGAAAATTTTCAGATATTGTTTGATTTCATTACTAACAAGAAAGTCAAAGAAGAAAATTGATTGTTGAACAAAAAATGCATTTAGATAATGTTAATGAGGAGCAAGATTATGTGTGCAGATGTATAGAAAAGAAACATATAAGTTTAGCTACAAATTTATCTTGCTAATTAACATAAGACCAGATCCAGTTATCTGCCCAGAACTTATTGAGTTGCTAGTCAACCATCATTGTGAAAATATTTCTATTCCTTCAATGTGTTATAATAAGTTTATAACAACACCAAATATCAAGACTCAATGTGCATAAATGGCAAAATTAGTGGTTGATGGATTAGATAATCATGTACAACAAGAGTACAAATAGGATGAAAATAGGAGATATTTACCTTTAGTGCACAATTGTCATCACTGTGTAAAAGGCCATTCAGTCTAATCTGCATCAAGAACCCAACGTAAATACAAGATGAGAAAGCACAATTTCCATTAGCAGTTGTATCTATCAAAGCATTGCACACTTTAAGGCATGTTAAAACAACATTAGATAAATAAATAACTGAGTTGGCACTATAATAATATATAAACACAAATACCTTAATCATGAAAATTGTAAAAGAACTGATATGATACTATGATAGAAATGGTTGAGGTATTAAGTAAGCAATTATTTTGAGCTGTACCGAGGAATCATATTCTACCCGCACAAAAATGTCTCTCTCATCACTTCCCTCAAAAATTGAATCAAGGATTAGTTTCAGGAAACAGACACATTCAATCATATCCAGATTACAAGCAATATCTAAAGATAACATGTCAAGTCAACTTAAGACAAATTCAACTTTTACCCTTTTTGACTAGTACCAAAACCTCAACAGAAATCATTCCTAAAACAGAAGGAACTAAAATAAAACTAAGTAAGGAGCATAGGCATACCACGGATATTACTTCAGGATATTGTTGTAACAAGTCACTGAGAACGAGTTCCAGAACCTAATAAAACAGGAAAACTCCTAAGAAAATGTGGAAAACGGAAAAATCTTTAAGATTATGCAGGAAAAGGAAAACCTTGATAAAAAAAAATGGCATACCGCGACTTTCCCAGAACCACGAGGACCAAGAAGCAAAATTGAATTATTGCATGCTTCGGTTACTGAACTTGATATTATAAACTTTAACTTGCTGCAAAATAAAATGGAGGGAAAAAAAGATTCTCCTTTTATTAGTATATAATAATTAGCTTAGCCTGTACTGAAATGGGAACTGAGAAGATTATAGAGAGAGAAAGGGACCTGTAATTGCTGTCGGGTGAATCAGAGAAGGGTTTGAAGATGAAATTAGGGTTAGTGAGTCGAGTTCGGAGGAGATTTAAGGCTTTTCCAGACGGATTTTTATTGTGCTTTTCTTTTCCCATTGGTCTTTGTCGGTAACAGATGAAAAGTTTGTAGATTCAGGAGCAAGGATAACAAATAACAATGGGGAATTTGAGTGAGAAAGGAAGTTTGGAAAGAGGGATAATCAGGGCAATGCCAAGAAGGGAGGGAAAGGCGATATAGATTCCCGCCACCCCGAAGATTAAAAGGTTGAGCGGGTCGGGTCGGTCAGGGTCCAGTTTAGTTAAAGTGGAAAGAGTTATACACTAAAATAGTATAGTAGTATTTGACTATATGTTATGAGATTTTTAATCTTCTCATTTTTTTTTATCTTGAATGAATAATTAGTTTCCAATCAATACATACATCAAAAAAAAGTTTCCAATCAATACAATACGAAGATATGCTTAGTTTAAAATTTAAATAAAAAAATTTGTTTGTGAAAAATTTACTAAATGAATAGAATTCAAAAGTGGGAAGATATAATATTATTATAGGAGTAATAGGAACATCTATCATTTAAAAAAAAAAAAGAGAGAAAATTAATGACCTATTCAAAAGAACTACTAGTACTATCTTTAATAAGTTGTTAAGAAATTTGCATTGTATAAATAGATGTTAGAAAGCCTTCTTTCTTACTGTCAAAAAAAAAAAATAGATGTTAGAAAGCTACTCCCTCAGTCCCTAATTAGATGTCCACTCTTGGTCAACTAACACTAAACTTTGACCAATGTTTATGAAAAAAATATGTAAAATTTAATTTTAAAAAAATATGTGCTAAAAAGTTTGTAATTCAAAGTTAATAAGTGTTATTTTTTATAAAAAAATTTGCTTTATATATTTTTTATAAATAATGATCAAAATTTAGCTTTGTTGACTAAGGGTGGACATGTAATTGGGAACGGAGGGAGTAAAAGGATGTGAATTAAGCATAGCCCCAATTGACTCTAATAAAAAAGGTAGTTTGCTTTCTCCATTTTTCTCAAAAGTAAATTGCCACACTACATTAATGCTTAACCTAATTCAATCAATGATTAAGGTCTTCGCTAAACCACTTGCGAGAGCGAGAGGTACCTTGACTATTGTTTAGCATATCCTAATTCCTAACAATAAAAGCAATTCTAAGTTCCAACATCTAACAGTTGAAAGGTGCATTTCTTTGCTCCTCAACCTTTTTCATCACAGACTATTCAAGCTGTACAGCAGAGAGTGGGATTGAATCTACACAAAGGGTTAAGTCACGATCGGAAAGTCATATACCGAACCACATGAGCCACATAATTAACAATCATATGATTATTTCTCCATGCTCTCTCCATCTAATGCCTTTATACAGTGGTAATCGTTGGAGTGGCTGATATTCTCGCATCCGCTTGCTTCTTTACCATGGCAGCATGCTTCTGTCCACTAAGGTGATACTTGAAAACCTTCTCACTATTGCATACCACATTACAAATGGCGCATACTCTAATAGCAGCTACTGCCGCTCCACCTTCCATAACTTTCCTTTTCTTTGTCTCCAAATCCTCTTTGGGTGCATCAGACTGTGCTGCCCTCTTCTCTGATTTTTGTACATTATCACCACTGCTATTTTTTGGTGCTGGGTTCTCCAATGGTCCGATTGTCAAATTTGTTGCAGCAGGGGTATTAATCACAGAAGGATTACTGATGCCATTCTTCAAATTCTCCAAGTTCTTTTGGTGTTTTCTACCCGATAAATGTTTTGCATAATCATTGCTGTGACAGCTGGTTTTGCAGACTTCACACCATGTCAGTTGATTGGCATTAGTTGTCTTCTTGCCTTTACTCCAAAAGTGATCATTAGCTCGGACAGCAGCAAGATAAGGTCCAACTCCATCAATAGCTATTAATCCAGCCTACATCATTGAATATGCATTGCATTATGAAAACAGAATGTAGAAATCAAACTCAAAAACCTAAGAAAAAGGGATTGCAAAAGAACATAACATAATAAAACTACACCAAGCTGAAACTCATTGCATATTCCAGTAAAAGAACAGTGGACTCGTAAGTAAATAGGCAAGCAAATAATCTTTCGAAGCAAGTTTAAAGCAAAAACAGTTAGGAAACACTCGAGATCTATATCAGTTCAGGAAAGAGGCTAAATTTATTTCTTATTTTACTAATTCATGTACCTGGGCAGCATGTCTTCTCCCAGAAAGGTGTGAAGTGAATGCTTCATGGCTATTGCAAGCAACATTGCATATGGTGCACATCCTCACAGAATCAACAGCGGCCCCAGCATTTACAAGCTTTTGCTTCTTTTTTTCCAATTCTTGAACGTTGGTCACGCCGAGAACGGTTGTATTGGAAGTTTCTGGAGGTCCTGCAGTAGCAAGATTAGTTTTTGGTTGAATGTTCTTCTGATGCTTTTTCCCCATAAGGTGTTTCTGATAAACATCTTGAGTATCGCATCCAATGTTGCAAACCTCACACCTCACACTGCCCTGATTCATCTTATTGTTGTTACCAGAGGAATTCAAAGCCACTACTGATGACTGCAAACCCTGAAATTTATAAACAGACAAAAACCTAGTAAGCTATTCCACTTCAAACACAAATAACAAATAAACAAGAATAGCTCGATTATTGATAAACACAGATATGCACGAATGAGCATAAAAAGATGGCTGATCATACTGTGGTACTGGTAGCAATATCAAGGTATTCACACACACACACACACACAAACCCTCCTTTACTCACCTTTATAGGAAATGAAATCAATGCAGAAACGAAACAACCCATTCCAGACAAGCGAACAGATGTTACACAGTTATTCAACTAAAAAATACTATCACGATGACAAATGGAATGACTATTCCCAAAATATTCAACAATTCATAAATTAAACAGTCCATAAATTGTTTCCAGTTGGGAAAACACACAATGCTGGACCTCAAATGGTACAAAATTTCAAGTTTCAATTTGAACTAATAATTTGAATTTTCATAAAGGATTCCTGGTAATGATTAAAGCAAATTAGAGGACAAAATCAATTAAAAAAACCCCAAAAATAAACGCATTTCAAATAGAAAATCCAAAATTCACATTGATCAAAAATCGGGGAAAAGGAAAAATTAAAACCTAAAAATGCTTACAGAAGTATCATATCCGATGGGAGCAACCTGTGTAGTGATCCCACTCCCAGAAGCCGCGTTTGGGTCCACATAAAACTGAACCTGCGCTTCATATTCGACATGGGTTAAGGTGTACGGACCCGACTGAGCGTACGGGTCGGTTCCAGGAGGGAACAAGTGTGGCTGAGGAGGATATGTTGGCGGTTGAGGAAATGGTAACGTGGAATAGGGTATAGGGTTTGTGGGGTGAGCGAAGTAGGTGAATGAGGATTGTTGCTGTTGTTGTGGTTGGGACATTTACGTGAATTTTAAGATCAATTTTTAGGATTAGAGGTTCGACGGGAAATACTTTTCCCTTAATGCTCGCATGGATTTTCTTGTATAGAATTTGGACTCAGGAATCGGAAAGATAGAGAAGGAAGTCGAAAAGTTGGAAAATGGGTCCACCCGATTGAAACTGACCCGATTAATATGATTTGTACGGAAATTTTAAATCAACTTTTTTTTTCACCAAAATTATAAATCAACTTTAGGAAGGGCTTAATGTAAAAAGATTGTGAAAAAAAAAAACTTTTCCCAGTCGTTAAATAAGCCCCCTGAACTGTAATTTTGGCAAAATAAGCCTCTGAATTACCAATTTTGACCAGATAAGTCCTTCTACTATGAGAAAAAGTAGAGGTGTCAAATGGGTGGGTTGGACGGGTTCGGGTTATTTGGGTCCGAGTCAAATGGGTCAGACAGTTTCCTCGGGTCATTCGGGTTTCGGGTCATTTGGGTTCAGGTTATTCGGGTTTCAGGTCATCCGGGTCTTGGGTCATACGGGTTTCGGATCATTCGAGTCTCAGGTCTATCGGGTCTCGGGTTATGCGGGTTCGGGTTTTAGCCTCGGGTCACTCGGGTTTCGGGTCAATTGGGTTAGCATTGAATTTTTTAATTTTCAATAATCAACTTTTTAAAATATATTTATTATTCGATTTATTTTATAAATAAGTAGACAATCTATTATCACCAAAGTTTAGCAGACTACACAAGCAATGTTAAAGGATAAAATACTTGATATGTGTCTCCTTAGATATTAATTTTGGCCAAAACTGAAGTTTAGGGGCTTATTTGACCATTGACAGAAAGTTCAAGGATCTTTTTTTTACATTAAGCCCTTTGAAAACTTCTCTATGAAAGTTTGATAACCACACTATGAAATTTTGTTACCTCCTAATGAAATTTTGATAACCCACGTAATGAAATTTTGATAACCGTCTATATGAAATTTCGATAAGTACACTATGATATTAAGTACCTCCCAATGAAATTTTGATAAACATACTATAAAAATTTTGATAATCTACCTATGAAATTTTGATAGCCTTGTTATGAAATTTTGATAACCTTTTTGAAAACCTTTATATAAAAGTTTGATAATTACACTATGAAATTTTGATAATATTCCTATGAAATTTTGATAACTTCCCTATGAATTTTTTTTTTTGCACCATGTAATTTTGATAACTTCCCCTTGAATATTATTTGAACAAATACAGGTACATTTAGAGAATAGATTTTAATTTTAAATACAAAATAAATTAAGAAATAGAGGTATATGTCAACTCCTTAACTTGCTTATGGAGTCTAAACTTTACACTGACAATATATTGTATTATCATCCTTTTTTTAATACCAGGTATCTAGGTCTAGGTGAGTTGGATGTTTCTATGTTCCTTTTTATTTTCCATTACTAAGAGTCAAAACAAGAAAGTCAGTGGTTTGTTTGGCCTAGCTGATCTACTAATATAAGTGCTTCTGAAAAGAGTTTCTGGAAAAAAATTTAATTGGAGTTTCTGCATTTTGTTCAAAAACAACTAAAAAGTGCTTCTAAAAAGCACTTTTGGATTTCTTGTTTGGTCCGGTTTAAGTTTTTTTTTTTTTTTCAGTAGATAAGCTGATAAAATAAGTTAACCAAAGAGGCATAGTCTATAAATATACTAAGAGAATCAGTGTTATTTTACTAAAAAAATAGACTTCAATTTTAAAGCTTTTTAATTCCGGTGCGTAGGAGTATCAACACATTCTTTAGAAATTTTGTTTAAATTTTGTGAACTTAACATAACCTCTATCAAATTCTAAGTAAAAGTTTATTATATATATATATATATATATATATCATTTCCATCAACTTTTTATTCATAGCAATATCTTCTCAATATACTCAATATATTCAACGTAGTTCATAAATCGAACACTCATGGCAAACACAAGCAATGTCACCTTGTTTTAGTTTTAGTAAAGAAGAAATTTCATAAGGTAAAGTGTGAATAACCCTATTGGGCCTCAAAACAACCCAATTTGACTTTTTATTGAAAAAATTGACTTATGACATCAACAATTTACTAAAGCCAAGTAGCTTAAAGCTTCTAATTACTTGTCTACCCGAAAGTCCAAATATTTTTCATAGTAAAGAAAATTTTAGGAGTAAGGACATTATAAAATATATTTTTTTTTGTGAAAAAAAAGCCTGAACAAAAGACTAGCTAAATGTAAAACCACGGGGTAGATAAACACTTCGAGCATCCACATCCAACAAGGTCTTCATGACATCAGGAGGATTTAGCAGCATTTCAAAATCATCATCCAGCTCACATGCAGCATTTGCTAACCAGTATCTTTAAATTCAAGGTAAGTCGTTAATTTTTTTTAAAAAAAAGATTTGTAAATTTTTTTGCCCTAATGGAAAAAATGTCCCTGAACTTCCTTTTTTTTTTGACCAATCCTGAACTTTCAAGTAACAGTTAAATAAATCCTAGAACTTCAATTTTAGCCAAATAAACCCCTAAATTCTTAATTTTGGCCAAATTAGCCCTTTTGCAAACAGTTCTCTAACGTCTCCGTTAAATACTGCCACATCAACAAAATGTATAATCTTACAGAAATTCTAAAAAAATAAAAATATATATATAAAGTTAAATGAATTATTTTTAAATTTTTTAAGAAACTTTCTAAAAATATACCTTTTGCTGAAGTGAGAATTTTTGGCCAAGTGTCGTTCTGACGTGGCACTATTTAACGAAGGCGTAAGAAAACCGTTTGTAAAAGGGCTAATTTAGCCAAAATTGGGAGTTTAGGGACTTATTTCGCCAAAATTGAAGTCAAAGGACTTATTTTACCGTTACCGTAAAGTTCAAGGGGCTTTTTTTATTAAGCTGAATTGTTTTTTTTTCTTTTGAAAATTTTCAAACTTACAAATTACTACTAATAAAGGTCATTAGAGATTGAACCCAATATTTTTCACTAAGAGCCCGTTTGTTTTGTGTGAATTTAATCACTTTCTATAAAAAGTATAGGGTGAGAAACAACTTTAGCATGTTTGGTTAAATTTTCTAGAGAAAGTCTAGGATCATTAACCAAATTACTTTCTTTCCAAAGTGAGAAAGTATTTTAACACCAGGAAGATGTTAAAATACTTTCTCACGTTTTTTATGAAGGATAAAACATTTTCTTAAGAATTTAATTTAGATTTTAAAGGGTTAAACAAACGTTCTAAAGTACTTTCTTGAGAGAAAATTTTATAATCCTGCACTTTTTATAGAAAGATTTTCTATTTTTTATTTTTTAGAGAAACTTCCAAACGCGTTCTAAACTTTTATCATTTATTACTTAGATAAAGCCTAATCCCATTATGTCAAAAGCCCAAATTTGATTACTTGAGTTATTCATCCAATGGAAAAAGAACAAGGCAAAAACACAAAAAAAAAAAAAAAAAAAGAAATAAAAGTAAACCCACAGTATCTTGAAGAAGTACAACAATAACATATTGACAGATGGCATCATGCATCCTTTTCTCTTGTGCTTTTCTTTTTCAATCTTCACTTACACTTTTTTCCCCTTAGGCTATTGTTGTTAAAGACCTGTCCAAATCCAATAACCTTGATGGAAGCATAAGCACTTGCTCTTGGAAAGTTAACTTGAAGACTAAAAGAAACTATATTAATAAAGTGGATAAAAAAGCTTAACTAGATTACAATATTTTTTTCCTATTTTTCCCATGGGGAGTAGTTGCTGGTTAGTTCTTTTTACTAATTGACAAAGGATGAAGCACCAACTGCCAGCTACTAAAAGCACAAGGGAAACACCCAGCAGCCAAGCCAACTCCATGTTGTTGCCAGGTCCATATATCATCCCTGCAAAAAAAAAACACACACACACACACACACACACACACCTAAAACACCCTTTATTATAATTTTCAATCTGTTCAAAAAGAAACAAGAAATGGGTCTATTAATCTGATTGCATAAAGCACAAAATTATAATCAAATGTTTAATGAGGAAAAAATTGGTGCATTAGCAATGTCATTGGCCTGCTGCAACATCATCTTGGCTTGGCATTACCTAAGGCCGTTGGCTTGGTGGCCAAACAAATATTGAATTCAAATCTTTGTCGTTGAAGTGCTTGCTTTACTGCTTTTATCTCCATAATAGAAAATGAACCTCTAAAAACAATGAGTTTAATCTCTATTCTGCTATCGGTTTCTTAATGGACACGGAAGTTCTTACATATATACACATGATGATCATGCTCTTGTTGTTTAAATTACTCTTCAATTAACGAAACAAAGAAAGAAAAAACAGCAGTAATACATGACCATTGCATTGCTTCCAACTATGTGTCATGAATTAGGCCCGTAACTAGCGTGTGTTTAAGTCAAATTAAGCTAATGGAAGTTAGGAACAAGTGATAAGGCCTTAATTTGTGCATTCAATCTCCATGAATTGAACTAAGTTGTTGAATGAAGTTAGGCACAATTTGGTCCATTTGGGTTGAGATCAAGGTTCTCATTTATAATATTCGATACGGTATCTTCAATATTGTGCTTGTACTGGTTTTTATTATCTTGCTGAACAAACAAAATGACCTAAATCAGCAAATTGATGTGGTCCAATATCTAATGTTATATATATAATTTAGGTAAGGTTTTTTTTTTTTTTTTTTTTGCTACTAATGAGTTTATGTATGTATATAGTCTATGGACCAAGCAAGTATACATATATAAAAATTAACAGCACTAAAGTGTAGTGAGTATGCTAAGTAAGAGAGTAAAGAGAAAGAGTGAGATGGGTTGTCATGCTTTTATGGTAGGTGACTAAACAACCACCTTTGAGCTCACATGCCATCCTTGTGTACATTATAAAATTGCTTTTATCTTCCTTCTTCCCATGACTTCACTCACCAATTCAATTTTCAACACCTCACTCATTTCTCCTTTGGTGCCAAGATAAAATAATTGCCTTCAAAAACAGTTGCTTTTCATTGAAAACTACATTCCAAATTGTGACAAGAAAGAAAATGTTTAAATTACAGTATTCCAAGTTAATTTCTAGTCATAAACAAGATCAAGCAGCAACAAAAATAATTAAAGACTTATTTCTATGGCCAACATGACCAAGAAGCCAAATGAGAATGATCATAGAATAGAAAATTGTAAGATTTTGAAGAATGCCTAGTTCTTAATGACTAAATAAGCAGCAGCAGAGTACCTTTGGTGAATCCTTGAATCTGTAAAAGAATGAATGAAATAATATGCAGAAAACTTTGTTTTTGTACTGTACAGTGTACACTCTTGAATTCTTTATTGGAAATCAAATCCATGGAAAAGGAATTCTGTGTGGAAATTCCACACTCTCATCAGTTAGAAATCAATCCCACTAATGCTTCATGCTTGTGGCTGCAGCTTCCAACCCACCAAGGCTTGAACCCCACATGAACACTACTACTAGCTTCTTCTTCAACAGGTGCAGGCAGATTAAGATCAAGGAAGTCCCGAATTTCGGGAACCGGCTTCTGAATCACAATTCTCTGGTTTTCTAATCTTGCCTCAGCAACTAAATGAGATCTTTTATGACCACCTAAGGCTTGGCCTGAAGGGAAAACCCTGAGACAAATGGGGCACTCATGTCCTTTGCTTTTCTTAATAACCTCCCCATAGCTTATCTGAATCTCAGCCTTATGATCATCACTGTTGTCTTGATCATTGGAAATTGATTTGACAAGCTTGCTATCAGCTGTTGGGTCAGGAGAGAGTTCATTGTCTTCAATGCTGTTGTCAGTGCTGTCAATTCTTGAAGCAAAGCAACCCTTGATTTTCTTATGGCTTGCCCTATGCCCTCCTAGTGCTTGGTAAGAGTGAAAGATCTTGTTACAAGTTATGCACTCAAACTTGCTTCTCTTATGAGGATCTTTGCAGAATTCAGAATCAAGAACATCTGATTTCAGTTCTTGATGATGATCATAAGAGTAATGTAACTTTCTCTTGCTTGAATTCAGCTTTTGTTTCACTGAATTCTTGCTTAATTCAACTTCAGAGTTTTTTTCATCCTTGAAGGACTCATCAACAGAAACTTCATTTTTACTTTTACTCAATCTGATCATAACCTCAGTTTTAGGTTCCAAAAACACAGAGTTATTATCAGAAGATTCTGCAACAGAATTGAAGCCACCCCAGTAACCCACATCTCTAGAAAGCATCATCAAGCTTAAAGCAACCTCTTCTTGTTCTTGCTCGATATTAATCTCAGACATGGAATTAGAGGAAGAAGCAAGGTTTGTTAATGAAAAAGTAGAAGAATTTGCAGTTCCCAATATGTACCTTGTTCTTCTTTTGGATCTCCTCCCTTTACTTGGAGCAGCAGTTTCATTGTCAGATTGGCTATCCATCACCAAAGAATCTTGCTCCTCCAACTCCAAGCTATTATTATTATTATTAATGGAAGCTGAAGCTCTTTCCTTTTCTGATGAATGACACTTCATATGACCAAACAATGCTTTCCAAGATTGGAAACCTTTCCCACACTCTTTACACACCTTGTCATGAACTGAAGTATTATCTTCTTGTCTTAAATCTGCTAGTCTCCATGTCTTCCTTGGGTTCTCCCTCAGGACATAACCACCATCAATCCCTGCTTCTTCCAGCTCTGTTTCAGTGTTTGCTTCATCATTAGTATTAATAACAGAAACAAGCTTTTTCTTGTGCTTGTCTTTTGTTTCAGCTGAATTGTTGTTGTTGTTGTTGTTGTTAGCCATGTGAGACCTCATGTGACCCCCCAAGGATCTACCACAGGGGAAACTCTTGCTACAGAACTTGCATACATGCTTCAATTCTTGAATATCCTCTTCCTTTGAAAACATAATTAATTCAGAGTTCAAGAAAACAAAACACAGAGATCAGAAACAAGGGAAACAGAAAAAAACTGACACTCTTTAAATCTGGTCAAAGAATAAGAAACAATGCTTTGAGTCCAAGTACTCTTGATCTCATTGGTAATGAAACAGAGCACTCTAGAAAAAGAAAAAAACAGGGAAGACCCCAGATCAGAAAATTAAGGTAGCAACTGAAATATAGTTGCACACTTGTTGAAAATGGCGGTTTTTGCTGAGTAAAGAAGAAACTATCTCAGATTTCATAGAATTCTGGGGAAAGCACAAGATCTGATATAGCTGAAAAAGAAAGTGAAGCAAAGAAGGGCTAAGCTGAATTTAAGTACATACTAGCTAGAACCTTTTTGCTTTCCTTTTTTTTTTTTCTTTTACTTTCTCTCTCCAAATATGAATTCTTGGGGTAGTTGAAATATGAAGAAAAGATCAAAACTTCGAAGAGAGGGGTGTTATTGTTGTTGTTGTTGTTGTTAACCTTTGTTGCTAATGATGGCGATGAACAAAAGCCAAAGGAAAAAAAAAGAAATAGAAAGAGAGAGACTCTGTTATTAAGTAGAAGAGTAGTATATCTTTTTTTGTTTGTGTAATACATTTGGAGGAGAAATCCATGCATGGAAGCAAAGATAAAAAGGGGTAAAGGGGAAGTGAGAGCAGCACGTGTACTCAACTGAGAATCCTACGCCATCCAAACCAAATCTAATGGCTGAGATTTGTCCAGTCGAGCATCCCTATGGTTGAGGAGAAGCTACTAAAATACTAACTGCCCTCTTTTCCTAACTATTCTTTCCTTTGTCTTGCTATTAAGGAATAGCCAACCCACTCCCTCCCTCTCTCCTCCTTATAAGTGAAACCTTCCACTCTCTTGGCCGTTATTCCTTTTTGGACTTCTATTTTTTCCTACTCCATACATATAGTAAACAAATAATGATGCTCTTATTTCGCACCTTAAGCATAGATTGAATCTAATCTCATTATCAATGTATTACACATTTAGATGATGCTATATTTACATGACTATTTATACGCCTCACTAACCATCAGTCTCATTCATTATCTACTGAAAGGGTAAAATAGTCATTTCAGATATCATTAAAACCGATGGGTATGAAAGGTGTACAAATGGGATGAATAATACCATTTTTCGATGCATATATGTTAGTAGAAGAGGTTAACGTCTATGAAAATCAATTCATATCTTGAAAATTCTAAAAAAAGAATGAGGACAGATTTGTGGTGACGATCTATTTAAGTAGCCTCTCCGAAATTGAAGAATAAGGAATGAGTCTAAACATTCTTGCACTCCGATCTGGTTCTCACCCTCTTGACCGGTTGAAACAATGTTTTTAACTTTTAATTCTAAAGACAAAAAATTTAATCCCTAATCATGTTTTTGCATGTAAAGTACAAAGAAAATATTAAAATAAAGAATTTTATGGATCATGATTCCCCATAGCCTAACCAAGGGGTAAGGGACATTTTGGGGTGAATGGTCATTTGGGTCATGAAAAAAGAGGGTTATCTGGTCATTACAGTTAAGAATAGTGTAATTTGGAGTGATCTGATTGGGTGGTGGGGACTTGGGAGGGAAAGTTGTACTTTGAGAAGATCTCTTAACAAAATGAAAAAATGAGTACTTTTCCATCTCATCTGTAGCAAGCTAGAAGCCTGCAGAGCAGATTAAAAATTTTGTGGGCAGTGTTGTTGCAGCCATTATGTTGGCATATTTGTAAGCATCCCAAATGCTTCACAAGATAATAATGCCCTCTTCTTTATTTCCAATTATTTTATAGTCCTTTTGGAATCAAACAATTAATCCTTACTATGTACTCCCTCATGATCCAAATGTGTCCAGCTAAATTTCCTAGTTTTTGGATCATACATATATACTAATATTATTTAACTTGAAATTTGGAAAGATGTAGCTCATCTTTTATTGGAAGATCACTACTGGATAAAAGAAAAAAGGAAAGAAAATCTGCAGAGACAGCTTGTTTAGAAAGAAAGAAAGAAAGGTCATTTTGGCTTCATCAGCAGCTGGTAATTTCCTTGAAATATCTTTGATGATGCCCTCTATAACTATATAGTAATTTACTAAGCCTGCAACTTGAAAAAAGCATAGTGTTCTTTCTTTTCTCTTACAAAACAAAAGGGTTAAGAAGAAAAAATAAAAATGGTTCACATCTTCCTAGGGTTGTAAAGTGCAAAGAAAATTAGTATACCATCAATGTCTAGACTAGGAAATATGGGTATTTATGAAAGCAACGTAAGTGGAAAAAAGATAATTCTATTTGGAATTTGTGGATTAGAAGCAGTTGTTTGCAAATTTAACCAAGGTCTAAGAAATTAAACAATAATGCTAATACAATACCAAAAAAAAACCCCCTTTCTTTCCCATCACCTAAAAACATTGCAAAATCTGCATTTGAAGAATTTAATTAGACTGTTTCACCATTTAGAAGCACCCTTAGATCCTTTGGCAACACTTCTTCAAGTCATTGGAAGGAATGCTTTCTACACAAGGCAACTTTAATTTGTTCATACTTTATAAATTATTGCTCAGGTCAACTTGATTAAATACTTCTATAAAGCATTTGAGGATATGCGTGGAAAAATAACTTAAATTACAATGACTTCATCTCATATAATAGATCAGCAAAAGCAAGATGATTCATGCTTTCAGCCTCATTAATTACTTATTGAAACTGGTAAACTGAAAAAAGAAAAATAAACTATTGCATCAAGTTGGGGATATACTATAGTTATGAAAATTGATTAATTAATTATACATATAGTACCTTTCTAAGCTTTGGGATTGCTAATGAATCCCATGAAACAATACCCTACAAAGAAATTAATAAGTACAAGCTGTCTGTGATTTCTGAGGAAGCTTTTGCAAATTTAATTTTAAAAAGCAAAAAAAGGTTTGGATGTTAGCTGATATATTAGCATTGTCAGGGAACTTGTCCAGCAAAGAGTCACCAAACTGTGAATGATGCTTTATTAGGGTCAGTGCCGGCCTTTATTCATATGAAATGAATTCAAGCAGCAGCCGGCATTCTTTTGCTTTGCACTAACCGGAATGTGCATGTCTTATTAGGAGCTGATAATCGCATCTTAATCGCGATTAAATCCCTTCTTTTGTGCCCTCTTTGCCGGCATTTTAGTACAATGTTTAGCTGTATAAATTTGTTTGTTTAATGTAGTGATGGGTATAAGGAGGGTGTCAACTACAAAGTGATCTATAGGGATAGCTCAAAAATTGGAATATTATTTTGCCCTTTTGGCATGAAAATAGTATTCTAAACATCATGTGCTTGCACATTATGAATGCCTTACCTATGCTGCTGGCCACTGCCCACTTATATCAGTATTTATATATGCGTACTATATAATGTTTTTGAGTCAATTATGTTAACTGCTTCAAGAATATATATAATACATAGTAACTATTTTTTCTTTTTAAAGATTCTAACTTATTGGTTTAAACTTTAAACAAAGAGACTGCTTTGTTAGAAAGCATATATATATTTATATAGGAACCAACCAAATCATTGAAATGCAGGTCTATAGATATAATATGATAAAGTGCAGAAGATATTAAAGGCTGCAAAAAGAGGAAGTTGTTCCAAAAATTCCATTATTTAAACAATATGAAAGTTTTGTTTTTGTTCAAAATTGAGATTATATAGAAATGTGGAGAGTGGTGTGTTAGGCATATATGCTAATGCTTGGCTTGCAGAAACTTCACTTGAGAGTCAAGAGTGTTGGCCTAGCTATATAAGCTTTTTGGGGCTTCAAAAGTGATATGCTCAAATTGACAAGTAGGCAACTTTCAAGGAAAGATTTTGGCCACTCCTTGTCTTCTGCCATGCCTATATATATATATACATATATATATGATTTTAAGATAAGATGCCCTTCTTTGGCTTTATGCATGTTGATGAAAGCTATTTCCTCATCTATTTCCAGACCATGCATGACATAATCTTAGCTACAAACCAAACATTGGTGGGACATTGAGGCAGAGCTGATATATGAGCCCACTATATCCCTCTTCTTAATTCCATCACTCTAAAAATTCCAAACCCAATCATCTAAAACTTTTCCATCTTTCTTTCACCTCTTCAATTCCTTCCTTTCTCACCACCCAAGATTAGAATTTCTTATATTCAATCTACCTTTTCTAGATGCATTCTCTTACTTTCAAGAAACCCAAATTTTAAATAAATAAATTCCATCTCATGTATAATTAGCATAACAACAAATGTATTGAATCAATTCACATCATATATGATTCATGTGAAAACTATATATCCTTTTTTTGTTATGCATAAACTAAGACCTAAACTTCAAAATAATTTTATTGTAAAAACAACTTCAAAATAATTTAGAAAAGGGGGTGTGCAAATCCAAATGAATAGCTCATGCTAGATTTTAGAATTTGTATATTATGCCACTGTTTAGTGCATTCCATTATTATTGTTAATTTTTATCCGTCATTTAAATAAGAAAACATCTTATTATTTGTTAATAAGATATAATTAAATAATACTCCTATTTATCTTATATATTACTCCTATTTATCTTATATATTTGTTAATTAGTTTAATTAGGAGTTTAACTTCCATCATAAGTCTAAGTGACTTCATCTAATAGTTCTATATAAGAAGAACTATTTGGAGAAAAAGCAATGTTTCTTTTTCCCTAGAAAAATATTCATCAGAGAGTTACTTTCTGCGGGAGATCCACCAGTGCTCCTAGGATTTAGAGTGTGGAATTTGAGAAGACACTAGTTGCTTTCTCTTGACGGACCAAGAAAGATAAGGAAGCTCCGTTCGTAAAACAAGCAGGGGATCTTTGAAGCCACGCAATTATCTTTGTAAGTCCGCTGCGTATTTTATTTATTCATGTCTAACATTGGTATCCGAGCTAGATTACTTGTTTTCATGGATCTGTTCCTTGTTTCTTAACTCTTATTGGATCTGTCTTGATGAATTTTTGGGGCAAGGATGTGTTCTATTTGACTATTGATTGAAAGCCTTTGTAGATTTGTTTTACATACATGTGTAAATTGGTTTTACGTTAATAAATAGTATTGTATAGATTAATGTGGATTAGTTCTACATTAATATATATTTTTTTTATGAGGATTGGTTCTATATTTAATATAGATTTGTTCCGCATATTAAAATTCATCCAGATTTTATGCAGATTTGTTTTTACATATAGATTCCTTTTTTTTTTTGGGAGTTATACATGATATCGATTCACACATGATATACTATTTTTGCTAAATATGTAGTTTTGTTCTACGTTCCAAAATAACCTTGTAGATATATTCTAGTTAATGCAGATTAGTTCTACATTAATTGGGTTTTGCGGATTAGTTCCATATTAAGATATAGATTTGTTTCGCAGATTACATCTACAGATTTGTTTTGCAATTAAATCTGACAGTTCTGTTTTTGCTTCTTTCTTTTTGAAATTGAAGCAAGATTTGTTTGAATTAATTCTAAATTAATATAGACCTGTTAGATTTGTTCTCGAAATTAAAGATATGATCTACATCCAATTTTGCAGATCTGTTTTTGCATGTTGTTTGGACTTCCCGATCGAAACGTGTATTGAATGTATTACATATCTGTTTTGCAATTCATTCTTCTTGCAATACACGTGTTTTTTGTTTTCTTTCTTTGGCCATTAATAAGTGATATACTGATTGCTTAATTGCGAATTTGTTTTATATATACTTTACAATTGACATGTATCTCATATTGCATACAAATTTGATTTCTTTTCCATTAAATTAAATTTAATTTAATAATGGAAATGACTATATGCTGGATGCTTGCAATTTTTTTTTCTTTTTTACAAATTATGATCTTGAAATTGATGAAACCGGTTATATACATGTCTGTAGTTGTTATTATTATTATTTTTTGTAACATGATAATTGATGATTATTATGAGTTGTTCGATTGGTTGTTTTTTTTTTTCTTGTATATTTATTTAAATGATATTAGATATGTTCTGATTTTTCTTTTGAGAAATTTGTTTCTTCAAAAGAAATTTTAGAAAATTTGTTTTTCTTAAAAAAAGATAAGTTCTTTAAGTGGGAATTAATTCTGACAATTATTCTTTTCTATATGTCTCATAAGTGATGATTATTAGCATAGCGAAGTTTTCGATCTTATGAGATAAATAGAAATTTATAATTTGAATTAATTTGAGATTTTTACCACTATTAATGTGCCTAATGTCCATTTTAAATTGATCATTGTAGTGAAATGGCGTCTAAGAACATAGTTGCTGATTTGACCAAAGGCGAAAAGCTTAATGGTCAAAACTATGACATCTGGCAAAGGAAGATTCAGTATCTTCTTAATGAGCAAGAGGTTCTGGAAACCTTAACCACCACCATGGTACGACCTTAGGAGGGCAATACTGCCCAACATCGTCGTGATAAGGAGACTTATGACAATTGGGTCAAAAAGGATAGATGTGCACGCTTTACAATGCTGAGTAGCATGCACAATGACCTGATTGGGGAATTTGAGAATTTCCTTACTGCTAAGGAAATGTGAGATCAGCTGAAAGTGACATTTGGTCAAACCTCAGCCACAAGGCTTTGTGCTTTGAACCTGAAATTTCAGCAATATACTAAAGATCCGAAGCACACTATGCCTGAACATCTTCGAGTGATGAGCTCGATGATTCGTGATCTTAGAGGAGCTGGTGTTGATCTTAGTGATGAACAACAAGTGTTGGCAGTGATTCGTTCACTCCCTGACCCAGAGTGGTCTCAAATGAAGCTCCTCATGACCCATAGTGAGAACATTAAGACCTTCAATGATATTTCACGACACCTTGAGCTTGAGGCTGAGCGCCTAGAGACATCCAAGGCTGTTGCTCTCGTAGCCCATGCGGGGAGACAAGGAGCATTAAAGAAGAAGCCTAAGCACAAGTGGCAAGGCAAAAAGGAGCCTATTCATAAGGTTAATCAAAATAGGCCTGCCAAGCCACAAGAGAGAAAAGGTGCAAAGAGAAAGGATGTTAGCAAGCTTAAGTGCTATAACTGTGGAGGGAAAGGACACTTTGCCAAGGATTGCACTAATCCGAGAAAGGTAAAGATCCATGCTTCTCCTAAATCCATCTATACATTTGTTTGTGCACATGCATTAGTTGCTCAACTGTTTCCTGATTGGATTGTTGATACAGGTGCAAACAAGCACGTAGTGCGTGATAGAGATGGTTTCGTAGATTATCACCGAGTTACAGCTGGCACTCAGTATGTCACTCTTGGAAATGAAACAAGAAAGGAAGTCCTTGGAATGGGTTCGTACCAGCTAAGGATGAGCAGTGGACGCATCCTGTTGCTTCACGATGTACTTTATGCTCCTGGAATTCGTTGTAATCTATGTTCAGTTTTAGCTATGATTTCCTTAGGATATTCATTTCTCTTTAGTAGTGATGGTTTGGATATTTATTTCCAAAAGGCATTTTTTGGACATGGTACTTTGATTGGTGGTTTCTTTAGTTTGGACTTGGATGATAATAAAATGGATTCGTTTTCCACAAATGTTTTTTATGCAAACTGTGATTCTATTACATGGCACTCTAGACTTGGACATATTGGCCAAGATAGGATGGAAAGACTTGTAAGAGAAGGCCTATTGGGCTCTCTCACAAAAGTCGATGTTCCTACATGTGAGCCTTGCTTAGCAGGAAAAGCAAGCAGAAAGCCTTTTGGTAAGGCAACAAGAGCTAATCATCCTTTAGAATTAGTTCATTCGGACATATGTGGTCCGATGAATGTTAAAGCACGTCACGGTGCAAGCTATTTTCTCACATTTATTGATGACTATTCACATTTTGGGTACGTGTATTTGTTGTCTCATAGGCATGAAGCTTTGTGTTTCAAACGCTTCGTAGCCGAGGTAGAAAATCAAAGAGAAAGGAGTTTGAAAACTCTTAGGACCGATCGTGGTCGAGAATACTTGTCTGATCAGTTCAAGACATTATGTGAGGAAAAAGGCATATTAAGACAGTTAACCATTCCTGGAACACCGCAGCAAAACGGTGTTGCTGAGCGTAGGAATCACACTCTACTAGACATGGTTAGGTCGATGATGGCACAGGCCAATCTTCCCATTAAGTTTTGGGGAGATGCTTTATTAACCGCTGCCTATATACTTAATCGTGTGCCTAGTAAATCAGTACCCTCAACGCCATATGAGTTATGGACTGGGCGAAAGCCCAATTTAGAATATTTACGCCCTTGGGGATTGGCTGGATATGTTCACAATCCGAACCATAAATTTGGAAAACTTGGGCCTAAAGCAAATAAACAAGTGTTCATAAGATATCCTGAGAATTCTAAGGGGTATGTCATGTATGGTGAACACCCAGATGGGGGTATGAGAGAAATGGAATCTCGAAATGTGAAATTTCTTGAAAAAGAATTTCCAAGTATTGGTGAAGTACAAAATGATCTTCACTTGTATGAGTTGCAAGAAGAGATCACACAACCCTTTGTCGATGGTGGAGAAATAAGAACTCAACCAGAGATCGACAAAGGTAGTGGGAGTATGTCCATAGGAAATGCACCCAATAGTGGGAGCATGCCCATAGAAGTGGATTCCCAAAATGAAAGCATCGAATACGTAGGAGTTCACGTGGAAATGTTCCGCGTCGACGTTTTGAAATACGATAATAATGCTTCATAAGTATTTCACAAGATGATGATGAACCTACTTCTTTTCAAGAAGTTTTAGCATCATCCACTCGAGATAAATGGTTAGCTGCCATGAAGGATGAAATGGACTCTATGGCCAAAAACAATGTGTGGGAGTTAGTTGATCTACCTCCGGGTCGCAAAACTATTGGGAACAAATGGGTTCTTAAAGTTAAGCGTAAATCGGATGGATCAATTGACAAGCATAAGGCCCGATTAGTAGCGAAAGGTTATACCCAAATTGAGGGTATAGACTATGATGAGACATTCTCTCCTGTTGTGAGAATGGCCTCTATTCGCTTAATCCTTGCCATATTGGCCCATTTGGATTTAGAGTTGTTCCAAATGGATGTTAAGACTGCATTCCTCAATGGTGCGATAAATGAGGAAATTTATATGGACCAGCCTATTGGTTTTGAAATCAAAGGCCAAGAACATAAGGTTTGTCGCCTTAAAAGATCAATTTATGGTCTTAAGCAGTCTTCTAGACAATGGTACCCTAGATTCCATGAAGCCATAATAGCTTTTGGCTTAGTAATGTTGGAAGAGGACCATTGTGTGTATGTCAAAAATACGTTTGAAGGAATTTTGATTCTTTCACTATATGTGGATGACAAACTATTAGCAGGGAACAATATGGAGATGATCAATGCCACTAAAAAATGGCTATCCTCCACATTTGAGATGAAGGATATGGGTGAAGCCAATTATGTACTTGGCATTAAAATTTTAAGGGATCGTTCAAAAGGTATTCTTGGTTTGTCTCAAGAAACATATATCAAAAGAATATTAGAACGATTCCGGATGCATTATAGTAACCCAGTTGACACTCCAGTTGAAAAGGGGCTTAAATTAAGTCTAGATCATTGTCCAAAAACTGAAGAAGAAAAGAAAAAGATGGAACGAGTTCCATATGCAAATGCTATTGGGAGCCTAATGTATGCTATGTTGTGTACACGCCCTGATATTTGCTTTGCAGTTGGTTTGGTAAGTCGTTACCAAAGCAATCCAGGACCTGCCCATTGGCAAGCTGTCAAAAGGATATTCAGGTATCTTCGTGGTACTGCAGACTATGTCCTCTGCTACCAAAAGGGTGAGATGAAGCTTAAAGGATTCAGTGATGCCGATTGGGGTGGAGACCAAGATGGTAGGAAGTCCACCTCAGGCTATGCATTTATGCTTGGAGAAGCATTTATGCTTGGAGTTTCTTGGTGTAGTAAGAAACAATCATGCATAGCATTGTCAACCATGGAAGCTGAATATGTGGCATGTTCAGCGGCAGTGCAAGAAGCCATTTGGTTAAAGAGATTCATGCAGAGCTTGGGAGTTACTGCACTTTCTGATGAACCAGTCTTGATTTATTCAGACAGCATGGTTGCACTAGCATATGCTAAGGACCCGAAATATCATGGGAGGTCCAAGCATATTGACATTCGTTTTCACTACATTAGAGATATGATCAAAGAAGGAGAAGTTGTTCTCAAACATTTATCCACTAGCAATATGGTTGCTGACCCTTTCATGAAACCTATTGCTAGAGAAAGTTTTAAACTCATGTTAAGAGCTTGGGATTGTCAAAATTTTGATGGACATTGTATTTCTGGTTTATGGAATAAAGTTATGATTTTCTTTTTTTTGAATTTTGTAACAAAGAATTATAATTTAGGCACTTACATGTCGATAGGCGAGATCAGTCCACTCACACGGATGATCACCCTAATGTTTGGGTAACATGTAGGATGAGACTAGAACATGACAAGAATTTGATGTTTTTGGTAACATTAAATTGAGAGAGTCAAATGCTTAATGGTAGCATTTTCTACTATGAGGTTAGTAGAAATGTCATGTTCAATACTAGTCGCCTCAATACGTTTTGAGATGAGACTTTATATGGAAGTAAGTCGTTATAATGAGATAACCCCACTATTTCATTGAGCCTATAGTAGAGCCGACAAGTTATGAGCAAAAGTATATGGAGTAATACTTTTTGCGAATATAACTTGGGTTAAATACTTGTAGTAGTATTTGGACCGTAATCGTACGACATAGGAAGCATGACATGGCCCATTTAGTGGGAGCTTCGTCGTAGCATACATATCATACTGTATGTGCTTTTGACCACATAGGTGAGTGACAAGATGTTGTTTCCCTCCTTGTCACTGTGTGAGCCCTATAAATAATGCCCTTGAACCCAAACCTATATTATGAAATTTGGATTAGATGTAACACCTTAGTATGTGATCTAAGGGGCATGAATGATTACTATGCCACAAGGGACATGCTAGGAAAGTACTCCAATCCGAGTGGATTAATATTAGGAATGGGGTAAGACCAATTGAGGCTTTACACAAGTATTGTGATTCATAGCCCGGGCGATTATCAAATGAGTAATTGATAATCATGAAGTCACAAGTACTAGTGAATCAAATGTGGGAGTAATGAGGGATTAACTCCATGATTCAGTGTAAACTAATTGATTTGGGGCATGGACGAATACTCCATTTATTCGTGACCTATATTAGTATGGTGGAAACTTAATAAAGGTCCAAGACTCTTCATTGTTTCTTCGTCCGGTCACACACTCTATTTCTGTATGAAAGTATTTGCTAACTAAGACTGTGAATATTTTGTGGTGGGTTTTTTAAATGAGGATAAAGTGGGAGATTGTTAATTTTTATCCGTCATTTAAATAAGAAAACATCTTATTATTTGTTAATAAGATATAATTAAATAATACTCCTATTTATCTTATATATTTGTTAATTAGTTTAATTAGGAGTTTAACTTCCATCATAAGTCTAAGTGACTTCATCTAATAGTTCTATATAAGAAGAACTATTTGGACAAAAAGCAATGCTTCTTTTTCCCTAGAAAAATATTCATCAGAGAGTTACTTTATGCGGGAGATCCACCAGTGCTCCTAGGATTTAGAGTGTGAAATTTGAGAAGACACTAGTTGCTTTCTCTTGACGGACCAAGAAAGACAAGGAAGCTCCGTTCGTAAAACAAGCAGAGGATCTTTGAAGCCACGCAATTATCTTTGTAAGTCCGCTGCGTATTTTATTTATTCATGTCTAACAATTATTAAATAATTTCAGCACTCTAGTATTAGTATGCTGCAGCTAATTTTCATTATTTATACAGAGATCAGAATAGATCAGTCAACAATATAATTTATGTTTCAAATAATAATAAAATAATCTTGCATGATCAAGTTGTTACTCCATCATTATATATAATATTTTGAAGCCATGTATATATATACACACACACACATACAGCTCAAGCCTCAAGCAAATAGCAAAGCAGAATCTAATATAATTAAGGTTGTGCAGCCATTTTCTGCATAAATGATTTTGGTTGGACATATATATTAATAATTAACAAGGAAAATAATGCCCAAAAAAAGAGAAAAATAAATCAAATGGGAAAAAAAGTTGGCTGAGAAGATGCAAAAGGGAAAAGAAAAATGAGGCCATGTGGCTTTTCCTTTGATCAGTAGGAGAAGCAACAGCTTTGAGAATTGGTTTAGATGTCCATAACTTTAGTACATGATAAAGGTTTTGAGTAAGTTTCATTGGTCAGCTAAGGTTCAGCCGACACTCTCATCACTGTGATTATTAAAAGGCTTTTAAAATGATTTGAAATTAAATTGCATCTATTATAAGCATAGTAATATATTAAGCTTTAATCAAATCATAGGTTCAAGTCTTGCCGGTTGGGGCATTCTTTACTCCACCTGCTTTACTCGCAAGTCAAATATTAACTTACTCAATTAGCTTCATATAGTTTTGGCAAAAAAAAAAAAAACCTTCATATGGCTTACTTCCCACTAAATGAATAAATTAGCTTCATATTACCTTTAATTGATCTATATATCTAGATTAAATGTTCAAATTGGTCCCTATCGTTTGCTAAAATGCTCAAATAAGAGTCTAACCTTTTAATTTGGTTAATTAAGTCTCTAACGTTACAAAATCGGCTCAAATCAGTTCCTGACGTCAAATTGACAGCCTAATAAACCCTCAAAACGTTAGGGACTTAAATTGAATTTATGAACTGATTTGAGCCGATTTTACAATGTTATGGACTGATTTGAGTCAATTTTGTAAAGTTAGGGGACTTAATTAACCAAATTAGAATCTTAGGCCCTTATTTGAGTATTTTCGTAAATGTTATGGACCAATTTAAGCAATTAGCCATTATCTATAAGGGAGTAAAAATTTTAGTGTTGTCAATTGACCCCACTATCATGTGGCTACACCATTGTGTGTGTATGAGATATGTATAGTATGTATGGCACGTGCATGTCCCCAAGGGGACATCCTAGTGGTTAAGAGTTTGAGACTTCTTGTGAGAGGTCCCGGGTTCAAATCTTGGGATGGGCAGGGTGGGATTATGGGAGAGGAGAGAACTAACTCCTATTGTGTAGTCTATTTCAATATCATGTTCATAAGTAGTAAAAATGTACGGCACGTGCACTTTTATATATATTAGCTAATCATAAAGGTGCATGTGTGGGTATATATGCAAGTAATAATGGTGCATGTGTTAGTGAAGAAGCTAGCTTTCCTCTCACCAGCAATTCTTAGCGCATACTCAAGAGAGTCAATGAATTTCAGTTGAGGAGAAGAAAAATTGAGAAGCTTTGAAACAAGTTATTAAATGTTATGTTATATATGTAGGACCACTTAGCTATATATAGTCTTTGGATGGAATCAGTCCAATTTTGATTATATTTGTTTTGAATGATTTCTAATTACTTTAAACTAAGCAAAGATACATAATCTTTTGCTTAGTTGCATACACTCTTATCCAATGGCCATGTGGTTGTTTTAATCAAAGATTTGGTTCATATATTCATAATAGCTAGCTAATCCCATTCCTCATATTGCAGCTCCTTAATTAATCAATTTATTAATTATTAATGGGGGACAAAAGTTTCTGATAAAGCTACAGTAATAATTGAATTTCAGTTATAAATTAAGTATTCCTTTTGGATTTTGCAAAAAAAAAAAAAAAATACTGCAAAGTCTTTAAAATGATCATGAATACTTGAATAGAACTTTATTTTTCCTTTTGGTCAGACGAAGAGAACTTTATTACTTAACTGAACAGTTAAAGTCAAGAATTGTACCAATCTAGTAATCTACCATTAGAGTGTAACCAACCAACCAAAAAAAAAAAGAAAAAACTAGCATTAGAGGATGTGAAAATAATTGCTATGAATCTTGTGTTGAACAATAGAATTAGTAGTATATCTTTGATATTATCGATTAGAATGTGTAAGAAAAAATGGTCCTAAAATTGTTAATTTCATTTCTAAATTCAATGGCATTAATTTATTTGGAAGTAATTATTTTTTATATATATTAAAGTTTTTAATGCTACCTTTATATAGTAAACCCATGTGCACAACCCAGGTCGAATCTGGATTAGTCAGAACAAAACTCTGGGTAACGGATGAAAAAAAGAGAGAGAGAGCTGAGAATAGGTGTGTACCAACTGAAACCTGAGAAAAATTTAGTAATTTCTAAAAAAGGTGGACACGGTGAAACATTTAATTTAGACGAAATCTTCCGTATTTGTTAATATTATAACTTGTTTACTTGTAAAGAAAAGATTTATATAATCTTTGTTGATTGTTTATCTAACTTTGATTTGATGATCACCCACAGAAAAGAGTTTCATATTTGATGATGGCATTCCAATACAATTTTAGACTTTGAAGAAAGGAAAATAAATAAATAAAAAGTCAGTGTACTTGATGATTCTTGTTTACCTCTCTAGTTAACCACAATACAATACTATTATTTCGTTCAAAAACTGCCAACTTCTGCAACTAAAAAACTGCATCAGATTTCTGGCGCCAAATGCGGTGTTATGTTGTTTTGATCACTAATAAAGAAAAATGTCTCTCATATAATAATCATACTCCCCACTCCCAAAGTAGAAATTTTAGTTTCAACTTCAAGCCTTTGAATATTGAAATGGGAAGTTCAAACTATCAACAAAATTCTGATTCAAACTTTCATACATATAAGTTAGGTGCATGATATGATACATCAGATATGATGAGTATTTTGATATAATTTCTGTGAAATCTATCTAACTTTGAATTAATTATTATGTATTTAATTATATATAATAATATAAAAGATGCAAAAAACTGAAATATGCTGGTCTCATTCAAGGATATTTCTTGCAATATAAGATCCTAGCTGGATTGCTTTACACACCTTTTAGGGCCAATAAAGTTAAGGAAAGGTCAAGCAGGAGTAGTCTGCCATAGTAGCTGATATTGAAAGGAAAGTAAGATGAAAAGAAAGTGGGGGTTGGATATTGGTCTATTGGATTGGAACACAAATTCCTCACCAAAGGGTTTCATAATTTTGAATCAATTGCATCATATCAGCTATATATGACAAATGATTTGCAAAAGTTTTTTTTCCTACCCTTATAATAAATGTTAGCCATCCGCCCCGACAAAGTGGACACCCTAGCGGTTAAAGCTTAAATCTTCGTTTTAAGAAGTTTTTAATTTCAATCTTAAACATTTATCAGGATTGAAAGAATGCTCTTATTCAGTTCTTCTCTCTTCTTAAAAAACAAAACAGGCAAAGAAAAAGACTAAACCTCATTTTTCACAAAAAAAAAAAAAAAAAAAAAAGAAGAAGAAGAAGAAGAAGGTACAATGAATGCATTTAACAACTACTATCTTATAATATGATTGAGAGTTGAGACTCCTTATCAAAAGGGTTGATACCATGTTATATATAGTTGGTAATTTGGTATAATAAATTCTAATAAAAATTAAGGGTATTACTTCATTAATCGTCGAGTAAGTAAAAAAGTGTTACTCATAGAGTTGAAGTTGCAGGTGGGGAACTGAATTATAATTTTATGTCAACTTGCATAACAATGGTACTTTATTAATAGTTTTAATGAAATGATGAAAGCCTCTCTCTATCTACCAGTAAGCAATGAGAATAAGTGTAGTTGGTTTGGGTTTGGGTTTTGGAAGAGGTCCTTGAATTCAAATGGAAATGATAGGAAAAAACAAAGAAGAGAAAGTAAAAGCATTCAAGAATATATTCCAATCTGATATACTGTTTCTGCAGATAATTAAAATGGGTGTAATTCCACTTCAGTGGATGTGTATGTTGATCTTTTTTGACTGACTAAAAGCTTGTTTCCTTGACCATTATTTTTCTAAGATATTGCTTTGCAGAGTCACTCCAGCAGCGGCACATCTTAAAGGTTGCAGAATGCAGAGTGAGAGTGGAGTGAATGCGCAAAAAATATTTAAGTAACTTGGAATTTAAGATTCTGTAAGAAGAGCAATATCATCAAACAAGTTAATATAAAGGCAATTCTTCCACTTCATAAGGAAAAAACTTGAATAAAAAAGAACCAACTGGTCCAAGTAACAAGATTTTGCACTAAATGAAGAACTGGAAATGTAAATCAATGCTAAGAGACCAGATCCTTGTAACCGGTATATATTTATATTATTCCATAACTCATTCCAATGAGACAAAACTACAAAGACTCTTTTGTGAGCTTTCTGTAAAAAAAGAGTAAAACTGTCAAAGAAAGCAAATACATTATAGTGGCCCCCCAACAATGGAAAACCAATCACCTTCTAAAATTTTCTATATTACAATGAAGGCAGGTTTCTATTTATATGTGAATGTGAATATATACAAGGAAAGATTTAACTCTTCTATTCATTGACAAGAGTTCAATCAGCAGAGGGAAGATTCCTAGAATTTACCCGGACTGTAAAATCTCAGATGGCAGGCACTTTTCATACCATCGCTGATAAATAATGACGACAAAACTGCTCAAAGCTTTTTCCATCTGTAGCTCTGTAATATCATGACCCATCTCCAAAAACCTCTTCAATCATACTACATGTGGGTAAGAAGTCAATTTTATTTTTTTTGGCAAGTTGGATAACCACCATCCCAAACTTTAGTATCACATGATTCCGAAACATATCCATGGTTAGCACCATCGCTTAAACCATTTGAGTGACCTTGCCACTGATCACCGCTGTTGTGTGTATTCACCTGAGTTTCTTGTGATGCAGCCCCTGTATCCGAAGATGTGCACGAGTCATCTTGGACCTCTTCTTCCTCCTCTTGTTGTTGTGCATCCTTGGGAGTCTGCCCATGCAGCTGAGCTGCAGGATCGGAACCATAGTGGCTAAACAACTTTTCAGAATATGTTTCTGAAACTTTGGTAGCATCTGCACCACTACCATAATCAACATTGTGGTTATCACAGGTTTCATCCGCAACATCCTCATCATACACACACATGCCAGATTCCCGGCTGTGATGATGATCAAAACCTTCTTGGCCTACTGGTGATTCAACAACAGAGTCATCATCTTCATCTGAGAAACCAGCTTCATCGATGCCAGAATCATCAGTCCCCTGCCACTCATCATTATCACTATCAATACTCATTGATTCACATCTGTTCTGCTCAGACCTTTTCCGAAGCATAAATACATTGAAGTAATAACTGACAATTTCCTCTTTGGTTCGGTAAGGGAAGACAGAAGCAAGACTGTCCCAGAAATTCCTCCCCAAGGATGCTGGATTAGAGTATACAACTTTGTGGAATAGCTGCTCCTCCTCCTCGCTCCATCTCTCGGAAACTAGTTCACCCATTTCACAAAAACCAAGCTCCACAAACTTTTCATGCCCAAGAGATTTTCTAAGTTCCTCTCTTGCTTCCATAATGTGCTGCCTAACACACCTGACAGAATCCTTTTCCTCGCAACTGCAATCGGATCTGCCACTTCCAACTTTGTCATCATATGCAGAAGATTCCAATGCAGGCATTGGAATGACATAAGTTCCCAACAGTATAGTTTCATATGCAACAGCAGCAGATGCATCTGTATCATTCGAGGTACTCTTGGCCACCTGTGAGTCCCACTCTGGAATATCCGCTTGGTAATTGGGTCCAACAAAAACTGGTTTCCGCGGAGGGGACTCCAAAAGTATAGAATAGATGTCATCCCAACGAGGTAATGTCCTTACTGGGTGTTCAGAGCGAAAACACTCTGCATATGAAGGTATATGAAGTGGTGCCTCTGGCCATGAGTCTCCTTCACCAGTACTACAGGTGCCCAAGGAAGAGATTGTAATGCAGCCATGAGCATTGGCTTCGAAGTCCTCAGCACTTCCTGAATGTTGAGTACCAATGGCATTTGCAAGCTTTTCATCACACTTGGTATTAGCATTTATGAATCTGCCCTCACCTTTACCGAGAAAGATTACAATGCAGTGAGAAGTAATTCAAAAGATTTACAAATAGGGAAACAGATTAACATATTTCCAGCTGAATCACCTAATACTTTTGTAATCACTCTACCGAAATGACAAACTAAAAAGACACGAGAGAATTGACTCAAGAGTATCTCAGAATGAACTTGATACAGGAACATGAAATCAGCGCCTTGACATGATTATAAAGGATAGATAACTGAGACACATGATTGAATAATTGAATCTGAATATTAGATGCTTAAAAACAAATTTGGTAAAGTATGATCCTGGATTAGATTTACATAACAAAATGACCTGCTTAGCATCGGGCTCAAGACAATTTACATCATTAGTTACAATAGATAGAATAGCCCCAAAACAACCAATCTCAGATAAACCAAAATCCCAGCCTTAAGTGTCCCACATGTACTCTATCAAAGGCTACAGACAGGTTCTGTACCTGAAGTTTCAGAAACTATGGAATCATCTTCAGGCAAAAAGGATTCTGAAGAGAAACCCAGTTCATTACTATGTTCTGCTTGTCTTGAATGCTTGTTTGGAACCTCAATTGTACCATCCTCCGAAAAAGGCCGCTTATGTACCATGTTGACCTACATTGCAAAGATAAAAATGATGAGACAATAGTAAAGAAAATATCTTCTACCATAAGTTGCATCAAGAAGCAAAAACAGCAAAGATGGAACAGGATAAAACAGTAAGTCAGATTAAAACAGTTCATAATGAACACTGGGAGTTGCAACTTTTTTTTTTTTTTCGGGGGGGGGGGG